>JAVTVY010025987.1:0-112920 GCA_036873755.1 Hanleya hanleyi
GGTGGAAATTGCCTCGGAGATAACATGGTTAACATACAAATCGGCGGAAGCGGTGTTGCAATCATTAATCATTAATCAAAGAGTTACATTAACCTAAAAGCATATGGATTTCGGTCCTGATATCTGTTTTCGGTATACCGCCTTAGTTCATAAAAAAAGAAGTTATGTGTCAGCTTTTTAGCACAATAGTTTTCCCCTGTTAACACCCAAACAATGAATATAAAATATGACGAATAACGAAAACACTAGCTTTTAGCAAGAAAGACGCAGACAACAATGTCAAATGTTGATCTTCTCTAGCGAGTCCGTGCAATCGATTAGTACTCTTTTGTCTATTTGTCAGTTGGCCCGTGAAACCAATGAACTTTTGTTTTGTATCGTGTATAAAAGACTGAACAAAATGATTGTCGTTGTTCTATGATATTTTTATTTATCAACTATCTGCTTATGATACTGGACATTTAGCCCCGTTGATACTATGAAATGATACCGTTCCATATCATAATATGGATTTTTGCCCTCGCGCGCGGGCCTGATACCGGTTATCTGCCCTTGGGAAATCGTTGTGTTCTCTCTGTAGTCTTGTCGAGCGCACTTTTGTGCTTTCACTTGTAAGTATTAACATTTTACGAGGTATGCGTAGTAATCCGATAATCGATCTTGAATTTTAAACTTTTCTTGACAATATATATCGCGCTCTAACGTGTTATGTATCATCAAAATGAGACGCTGAAATTTCGCAACGTTGACTCCATTTTACGGAAGGTTCAATTTTCGATGAAACAGTTTCATGTACAAATATTTTCTAGCCTTCTTGTTTTGTCAATTACAATGCTATCATTCATCTATAAATATGTGATAAATAGATCATGATATGCCCATTTCCATATCGTCCCTGGCATCAGCCCTCGACCCCCATATCAGCTCTCGGGCCTTCGGCCCTCTGGCTGATATGGGAGTCTCGGGCTGATACGAGGGCCGATATAGAAATGGATATACAATCATCTCTATATATCACACTTGAAATTACTTTGTAATTTTCTCCATGTAAACTTCAGTATAGTTGTTTCATGTACCGGGGCTCAATTACATACGGGACCTACTGTATCGGTGTTCGAACAAACAAATATCACTGATGCCTTCTAAAGTAATAACAGGCCATCCGCGGCTGTGTTGCTTATATTCCATGCTCTGTCAAATTACCGAATATTAAACCACACACCCCTGCATGACAGTATACCTCGTATTTGACCTTTGTCTGAGTAAACGCCAGTACATTATGACATCCTCATGTGTAATTCAGCCCCGATAAATGAAACAACTATAGTGAAGAAAATTACAATGTTGGTTCAAGCGCGATAAACTATCAATATCACGGAGTGGCGGTAGTCATTTCGTAATACATGTTGCAAATTGTAAAATTCAAGCGGAGCTAAGTGTTGATGTTTGACAAAGTTCAAATTAAACGACTATAACAAAATGAACAGATTTTAGCAACTGGTATTTTCGCACCCAATATTTTGTATGCTTGGCGATGTGAACCATTTTTAGCATAATCTCTGAGTGTATGTAGATGCCAAGCGTATTTATTTATCATAAATACATTGAATAGCAAAGAGCCAGAAAAGTTAGTCTGGCTACGAAGTTTCAATTGTTGTTCAATACCAGATGTTGGAAAACAACGGTTCGGGCTGCGTCCGCGGTATCTGCTTGAAAGACGTATTATATTACTCGAGAACAATCAGTACATTGACAAACGCCAAGATTTTATAACTGTTGTGGCCTGTAAATCTCCTTATTGCAATAATACATCAGTGTACATAGCACTCTGATAATGTCTTGGTCAAAATCGATGCACTCGTACATTGAATTGCATCATGTGATCATGCGTGTAAATATATACTTTCAAATCTTTCTCGAGATTCATTTGTCAGCCTATTTCACATTATTCTGCATACTGAAAGACGGTTTCAATTGACAGGCATATTTAAAGACATCACCCAGAGATTTTCAGTAATTTCGCATTATTTATCTAATTTTGTCGAGGATTCTATATTCACATATGTGGACTCAAACTGACACATTATCCTTCAATGTCTTTTTAGAAGTAGTTAATGATACCATATAATCGTTTGCAGTCCTCATTGTCTCAAGAAGTTTGGCAAGCAAGACGAAATACGAATACTATGCAAGTATCTACGAAATAGCTTAGGTAATGAAGTGCCTTCAATCTATTATATTATCAATAACTGATACTTGCTCTAGGACGTAGGTCCGGTGACACAATTACTATAACTTGGGAAACGACGTACTTCTAATTTGTGTGCTCCATATTTTTTTCAGAACTACTCTAGTATTCGTTGTGGGAATTACGGTGTGGATGGTATTTACCAGTCGGTCTCCGAACGGGATGACTGTGATACGTAAGACACACAGAAGAAGAAGACTTCTCACAGAAGATATTCCAAGCAGTAAAACACGTCATATTTATAAAAAACCCTGTCTCAAATCTTCTAAAGCGCTATGGTCTTCGAGATAATCTTTCTTTTTTCGTTCCGCAAACGCAATAACTTTCATAAAGAGGAAAAACTAATGGCTCCAAATTTCTACATGTTGTGCATGGACCTGATTATTTTATTAAATTACCCGAAAACCGAAACTGGGATCTTTCGACCAATCACATCATGTATCAATTTAGGTAAACCAAGATGGTAACTCAGGGGAATACCATCTAGACGTCACGCTATGAAAACTTCGTGTGAAATGTTCGCCGATATTCTGCGAGATCCCATAATAAGCCAATCACGACCATTTCTGACTTTTCTCTCTGACAATGATTGACGTTTACTTCACGGAGATCAACATTTTCACAGAGACACTGTCTGGAAATGATGCCATATTTGGATACTGTTTCCAGATAATGTTTATATATTAGTCCACGTGCTACCCTACCGTGTGTAATTACTGTGGGCATGATTTCAACAAGCTAGCCACCTGATTGGCTAACAAATGTAATTTCAGATTCGCATCGGATTTACATAGGGCTGAATTCAGATATAATATTCCGTGATATTATATCTGAGTTTACTGAGATGGATCATGTATGACAAGGCTAAGAAATATCTAGCGCCCTACTTTTTCACAGATACTGTTTATATCACCACGATACGAGAGCCTTTTAATCTTATTGTATCAATTGTATTATAAAAGAAACGGAGAGAGGATCTCGGGAGAACGTAAACTGAGAGAGTTACTATGGGATCCACAATTCCATGAAGGCAGATTTCTACAAAAGACAGGAAAATCTGTGATTTATTCAATGAGTGATTATTTAGGACTGAACCGGGAGGATTGTTCCGACGAGGACACAGTTGATTCATTTATTTGAGAAATAAGCAACGAATGCACATTTGTCATTATTTTGAAGTATTTTGGTGAATCTCTCCTAATACCCAAAAAAGAAATTCTGCTGGACAACGAAAGATATTCTTTATACTCAAATAGACAATAATAACTCCGTCAATAAGGTTAATATAGTCTATGCAAGCGACGACATGGTCAGAGTAAGTTGTACAGTCATTTCTCGGCTGTTCTACAAGGATTAATCAAACAAAAAGTGAACATTTTCGAGAAGAGTTAAAGGAGTACAGATATTCACTGGAAGAGATTTCAACATACTGTGTCCCCGTTTCCGAAACGCCCTACTCATTCGGACCTACGCAGTTTTGCTTCACCAACGAAGATTTATCGTAGGTCCAATTAAACGTTATAATTAATTGGTGGGTGAAACCCCTTATTCACTGGTATTGGCGTACTTTGGCGCTATGGGGCTAGAGGTCAAGGCCACAACAGTTCGGGTTCGGGGTCACTTCATCGAGGTTGTAACAGTCACAAGGTCTGGGTGGTTTCTCCAGGTTCTATAACAAAATCTCTCAGAGCAATGGTATGCGGCCACCCAGGCAATGCAGGAGGGTGAGGAAGAAATCAAACTCGGAGTTTAACAATTAATATCAGTATTATTTAGATCAATAATATCGTCAAAAATACATATTTGAAGTCAAAAGTAAGGTCCGGATAAACTATAGAAAACCTAAGCTCCCGGGCATGCCGGGAGCTAAGGTCCCAGAAAAAGGTAAACCCTTTCAAATTATTATAAACCTGATATGCGACTTCTGCTTACGCAAATGCAGTTCAATACCCCCCGTGCAACTTCGATCACGGAAAATTCCGAAGTTTTCCGACCAGCTATACGAAGCTTTTCCCCTACGACCAGAGTTTGCTACAGGCTGAAAAGTTGCTTTTAAAGCCTCCCATGAGTCACACAAGGACGATTTCACGATCCACAATTACCAAAATAAGTAACCGTTTGCATAATATAATATACACAGCGTATCTAAAACGCTAAACCAAAACTACACCTCCTAATACAGTGATCACGTCCGGGTTTTTCTGGATTTTTCTGCGGTAAGGAGGTCACAGGTCTACCTCCGCAGTGTGAGAAGACAAATGAAAGTACTGACAATACTGATGTCGGGTTTCCGCATTCGCATGCCATCAGGTTTTATTCGTCCTACAGTCAGATATAGGCCTACCCTATGATTGCACTGAGGTTAATGCCTCGACTTCTGCCCTCATGGTTCTCGGCAAATCAGCATAGTCCGCTTGCAAATAGAGATTCAGCATGTCACAGCTAAACAAGACGTTTTCCCATGTCTTGTGTACTAATTTAGCATAAAGCTTGTTAATTCTTCTACAAGATATACTGGATGCATTTCCCATCTCTCGTGTATGCAGATTCTGCATACGCGAGAGATGGAAAATACAGCCAGTATATCTGTGATACATGCTCCCAGCGTCGAGTAAAATCGTTACAGTCCGAATGCGCATGTGCGCGCGTTTTCCTGCACAGTGCAGTCGGAGGGTGTTACGTCGACTTTTAGGAGGCTACAAACTCTGACATTGGGAGAATGGGTTTTCGTTGATATATATACTTGCAAAGCACGAGCACCGCTAGCTTTAACCTCTTCTACAATGCTATACAACCTGGAATCCGGCCTTGCTGTGCAGTGACCTGAGACTTCAGCTGATCAGCTACTGGTTCGTATAATTTCAGTTTACACTTTACAACTTTTAACACAGGGGAATATTTTTAACTGGTGATAACTAACATAATTTTATACATATGAACTATATTTTCCCAGTATTTAAAGAAAGTGTCAGTATGCTTTGAGTAATGCATAATTTGACAAATACTACATGAAAATATACCAGCTGTTAGAAATATGATCTGAGTTAAAGGATGCGGCAAAGTGAACTTGTACGAACCAGTAGCTGATCAGCTGAAGACACGGGTCACTGCACGCACAGGCTTTTCTTTGTTCTCTCAATAATGTGCGAAAGGCGAATTGGTTGTAACATTTGTAATGCTTTGTAAAGGTGCATAGATCCCTGGTAGCAAGAGTCCGGCCAACTTTGCTTATTGAATCTGGTAATTTGAGAACTGTTTGCCAATATTTTTTTTGAGGAGTATGTCATCATAAATTCAAATGGCAAATTTCAAGATTTTAACTCTGGTATGTACAGTATACCTGAAACCAGGTAAATTAAAGCAAGATATTCAACTCCAAGATTGTCATCTCCAAGATTTCAATAGATTTTTAACTTCAAGATAATTGTGATAATCTTGATAGTCCAAAAGAGACTCTCAAGACAAATGTGAATTTGACAACAAAAATCAGAACAGCTAGGGATATAGGAAGAAAATCACATTAATTTATTTATCAGCAATACAAGGGATTTTAAAACATAGCAGAAAATCTCGCAGGAAAATTCGTAAAAATTATCCGATAAATTACAACAAGAACAACAACAATAACTCGTGTTGCATAGTTCACTGCGAAAAGTTGATTATGTCACACATAGACTATTTTTTTTATAAACTTCACATCGCCATAGTCGGTATACACACGTTATGATTTCATAAGTTGTGATGGGCGTATGCAATAAAAATCCTGACAAACGTATCTAAAATTCAGTAGTCTGATTGTTTGCTGTTTTCCAACTTCTTTTATACTTGGAAAGTGTTATCTCGACGAAGCTGATAGCGGTACCCTGCTTCCGGTTCATACACTGATATGAAGAACTCGCTGGCCGTTTGCCCGTTGACCGTTTGGAAGTCTAAGCTGGACGACTTTGGGAATAGGGTAGGCCTACGGACATTTACCGCCGCAGAGTGAATACATACAACATAATCCCATATAACCTTGACCTATAGATATTGGTACGATAATAATATCGTTAATTCTTACTGGGAGTATCACGATCTCTACAGTTCAGTAAATTGATGTGCATTAATATCCGTTCTCGACTGCTAAAAATGCTGGACGATGTTGAGACAACTGTAGATTTCATTATGCACGACCGAATCATTGAGGCAGTGGGCAGAGGTCATGAAGAGGTCAAGCAATTGTAGTGCACACGTCGAAATCGTCAACCCGACAAAAATAGACCTCGGTGCATACAAAATCTGGGCATGTCGCATAAATCCGTAAAACTTATTTTACAAGAAATTTCGCTAAACAGCCAAAATGGCAGACTTTACGCATAACATAGGAAACACAAGGATGTTTTTTGTGAAAGTTGAGGTGTGGGGGTTCCCTCGATCGAGCTTACGCTGTATGGGTATGACTGGAGGGGTCGGTAATGCCATTGTGGGCATGCGCACTCCATATAGAAGCCTGTTGTGGGAGTTTATGAGCGTAGTTGGGCCGTCAGTGGTCCAAATGGTTCGTATAGTGTGTCGAATTGAAGCTATCAATGGGTAGAGTCAAACTGAGGTTTGATCGGCAACGTCATTATGTGCATGCGCACTCGAAGAGAAAGAGGAAAAGAGCAGTCTTGTGGAGGTGTTTAGGTATATGTGGGTATTTTTTGTGGGCGAAAGTGTAGGGTATGTGAATTCCATTGATCTCGCTTACGCAGTAGAGCTCGACTGGATGAGTAAGTAAGTAACGCCCACCAGTGCTTACCTTATCGCTTCAATGTCCTAGAGATAGAGATCGAGAGAGAGCAAAATGTCCGATTGGTCTAAATAATCACCTGATATATGTGGGGGAAAAACAGTTTGGCCCGGTTGTACTAAAAATAGACCAACGGATAGCGTGCTCGAAACCATTTACACCACTTAAAACTCATTGAGTCTGCCATCCACGAAACCACAGTCCATTGATCTCGCTTACGCAGTAGAGCTCGACTGGATGAGTAAGTAAGTAACGCACACCAGTGCCTACCTTAGCGCTTCAATGTCCTAGAGATAGAGATCGAGAGAGAGCAAAATGTCCGATTGGTCTAAATAATCACCTGATATATGTGGGGGAAAAACAGTTTGGCCCGGTTGTACTAAAAATAGACCAACGGATAGCGTGCTCGAAACCATTTACACCACTTAAAACTCATTGAGTCTGCCATCCACGAAACCACAGTCCAGTATACCTGTACGACCTGCGAAGATACATTTAATCGTGTGGACAGTTTATACTGCCATGAACGGTTACTGCATAGGGCACCAAGTCTTCAATGTGAGGATTTCGGACACCGCTTCAATTGGAAAGACGTCCACAGTCGACGGTCAATCCTTTAACATTGCTTATGTTTGCTCTGAATGTGAGCGAAACTTTACCAGATATTGCGATATGATGAGGTAACGGATCCCACGCACTGAACCATCATGGAAACCAAGCATCACTTAAATCATTCCACTCATGGAGGCTCTGAACAATGCGGCCAAAATATGAACCACCTGATCTATGACAGTTATCGTAAGAGTATCCAGGTATGACGCTTAGTGGTGAACCAGAGCAAGTGGCCAACAAGCGCGGACAAGAGCGATGTGGCAGAAGAGTTCGACAATGACAGTTTATCAAATGGCGGCTCCTGTTTGGAAAAGAGCGACCGAGATGACGATGACACGGACAAGAGCATGGATACGGGAATTGTCAACTCAATAACCGCGGCTCCTACAGCTTGTGTATGGTGTTACAGTGGTGATAATCAATTGTGTAATACGAATATGCTTGTTCTCGTTGACCTCTCTATCTGAGTTTTCATCTGACTGGGTAAAGGCATCAAGCTATTAGGCGAGAGGTTTACGTGTGTTTGTGTGTGTTATTATGTGTGTGAGTAGGGCATGCTACTCCCCAGAATTAGGGCGACAATGCGTTGAGAGGGGCATTGAGAGCGTTATCGCCTTACACCAGCGAATAGTTTCTTACGTCAAGGTTTGTAGCCTGTATAGCCTGAGCAGGATTAACAAGCACAGACGACACGAGTAGTATGTTCTACTGCCAGCATGCATCAAAGGTCCACGTCACCAGCTTTGTCGTATTGTAGAGTGCAAGAGCTCTTTATATACTGCTTCCGACGTCACAAACAATTCATGGTCAACATCCTAGTCAACAGCTTCACCATGACACCATATATCACACATTTGGGCCCATCAATAACCCAAAATTCCAACAACAGACCATCCTGCCGAGTGCTCACGGCGATATCATCGACTTAAATCACACGACGACTCTTGGACCCCCCCAACACACACTCCCCCAGTGTTACACTACAGCGTAGGCCGGGCCGATAAAATCCACATATCCTGCACTTTGCTGCACAAAAAATGCCCACATAAACCCTAAGGTTCACACAACAGATTGTCCTTTCTATACCACTCGAATGCGCACTTTTTAGAATGATGTGACGTATAAAATTATCTACCTCAATTTGAGCTTCAAGACGACACCCTACACGAACTATTTGATCATTGATGGTTCACCTCTACTCCAACAACTTCCACAACAGGCTCCCCTGCCTAGCGCGCATGCGCACGATGACGTTTTCCACTGAATTCAAGCAACGGTCCCGAGACCCTCCAGTCATATGTTATAGCGTAAGCCCGATCGAGAGAACCACCGTGCCTTTTACCCCACAAATAATAATCCCAGTGTGTTTTATGTTATATGTGTAAAGACCGCCATTCCGGATGTTTTGACGACATTTTCCGGATATTTTGCGACATATCCAGATTTTTGTCAATCATAGCGCTCGAGTTTTTCGACCTGGCAGCTGTACTGTCCAGATACTCCTAGGTTTCCTGACAAACGGGTATCATCTCGACAACAGTAAACAGCATTTGAAAGTCATAGGATCAGCAGTATTAACCACGTCACACTGAATCAGTGCGATACCGTACAGTATAATTGTGAGGTTATCATATTGAGAACTTTGAAAATAAATTGCAACGATTCAGTAATCACTGTTGGCATGTATGGCGATGTGCAAAGGATAACTTATCTCATCGTTAGCCAGTGTGATGGCTCAATATTTATGCATTTGTCCTTACCAACAAGTCCATCGATTTGAAAAAAGGGAATTCCTCTTGATGTTGTCAATCGATAGTATTCCGAAATTCGAGGTCGAAATTTGACTGAAATTGTTTGATTCATTCATCGAATTTCAATTGGAAATATAGTAAATTGTGTTAGTTTACAGTCTCAGTTAACGCAGATATAATATCACGGAACATTATGTCTGACATTAACGCTATGTAAATCCCGTGCGAATTTCAAACTACATATATTAGCCAATTAGGTGGCTAGCTGGGCGAAATAAGTTTAAATATACGCTCCTTGTAATTACAAACAGAAGCACGAAACAGTATCCAAATAAGGAATCATGTCTAGACATCGTGTGTAAATTCAAAGGATTTACTACCGCCGAAAAGTTTGCTTTTGTCCGACGGTAGAGAATATCAAAAAGACCGACCGCCCGTAAGTTGTTCGTCTCTGGGAACTAAACTTCAATCAATGCCAAATTGTTTCTCGATATTGACTCATTAGAGAACTCGTAGAATATCGTTAAAACGTTCGCACGAATATTTCATAGCGTCACATCTAGATGGTATTTCCTTGGTATACCATCTTGGTTTACCTTGATTGTGTTAGTTTAATGATACAATACACCATACAACAAAATACGGAAGTTCTATCAGTATACTTATATGCATTTCTTTTCGTGATATCTGTCCATGTCTTCATAGACAAAGATGATGTGTGCGTACAATAATTTCATGAAACCCACCATAGTGTATGAGATAAGAGGAAAATAATTTCCTAATTTCCTCAAGTCTAAAAGAATAAACCACCGAGAAACGCACATTTTTATGAGAAACCTCTTTATTTCATTGTGTGTTAAATATAACGTAACGTGTGCATGCTACATGTACCACCTATAATAGGACAGAGTTGGGCGAGTCAGGGTAGATATAATAATTACTGATTTATACCGGTAACAAGCAAATATGCAGTGACATAGAACTATACGTCGTCCTTACTGCCAAACAAACACGAGTACGTCCCGTTATTCCCTTCCTAACCGAAGTCAGAACGAAGTTAGGCACTGGAGAAACTGGTAAACCAGAGTCCTTCCTCCACACTGCTGACACACGTGGATTGCTTGACACGGAACAGTTAAATATGACGTTATCTCCAGCTCTAACCATCGATGGAGAAATGGTTGCATTCATCCGTGGGAATGCTGTGGAAATAGGCTACTTCCGAGAATCCACCGTTTTCTCGGGTCTGAATGTGAGGTACCGATGAAAGCTATCCTGTGGAGTTATATCGTTTTAGTCGCCAGAAATCGACAAATTTCCCACCTGTTACATCCATTTTTCCAGACATCATAGCTATCCTGACGAAGTTTAACTTGATCATTCCGACCAGAATCATCGCGAGGGCGAAAGGTTTTTTTCTCACTGACATCAGTGACCCCAAGACAGTTTCGACCAGTTCTGTTATGTTCTACATCTCAGTCACGCTTTATTGTACCAGTTCTCGTGTAACATTGATTGGAATGACCACACGGCGACCACTTACACAACCAAAGAAACAAACAAAGAAATGGAGATGAATTATAGATTACAGATTACATTTGCTTGCGAAAACCCGAAATTGTTGGAAATTGTTGAGGGATTAATGACTCGCCATGAAGGGGATGACCAGTATAGAAAATCATATCGTGAGATTCTGCATGCACACATATTTTTTTGGAATGGATATTACGATACATATAATGGAAATTAACCCTATCTGGCCTGGGCTTTTGGAGATCTGTCCAGGCCGGGTGTGGGGGGGGGGGGGATAAAATAGTTTTCGCCCACTTTTCATCGTAGAAAAGCAGAAATTTTGAAGAAATATGACAAAAACATCAACACCACGTGGCCGCCATCTTGAAGTTACCCATGATTCCCTGCTCGGGGTGATATACAAATAGGCTCAAAATGACCCCAATATGATAAACTATAAAGTCAAGGAGTGTCAGCTCTTCATTTTTTTTGTCATTTCGGAGATAGCGCAAAAGTTTGGTAGGGGGGAGGGGGCATTTTGCCCCCCCCCACCAGGCCTGGAAGGGTTAAAATTTCACAGACATGATCGCTCATAAATTAATTTCTCCAATACTCAATACATTAATGATCGATTAGAGGTTAATGAGTTTCCCGGCGATATCGGTCATCTGGCACCAATGGCCTAGCCCTTCCTGTCCGCCACGGTTTCGTACACTCCAACAAAACAATGGCCATACTAATGTAAATTGTCGAACGAAACGTGGTCATCCCATCTAACTCTGTCAGACATGAGCCCCTATTCATCATTTGGGGATTGGCTCAACTCTTGATATTTCTTTATATTAATAATCTCATGAAACCATGACTTTAATATATTAATATTAATGATTTTAATATATTAATATTAATGATTTTAATATATGATGCCTCGTTATACTCTATTGTTGGAATGATAAGAGGGGAGTCAGGTTCTCATGAATAGGTGTCTGTTGAAATAAGACATTCAGAGTATGAATTCTCACAATTTACTGGACAAGCAAACATGCAGCTGCACACAGATAATAAATGAGACAAAATTGGGAAAGAAATTAACAACAGACAAATGCTTATGATCTGTATCAACTTGCACGCATTGACGAATAGTCAGCTTAGACAATGTTCTGAAGCAACTACATGTATATATACACCAGCTATTGAATTGCACCTGCGGAACTCGAAATTTGTACCGGCCCAGTAAATACATGTATATGTTCATATATTCTCGACATCAGCAATACTTCACGACATGTCGATGTAAACACTGCTTCACAATGAGATGACAGGTAGGCTACCTCTTAAGCAATGAATATTATAATGTGTTGATAATCATGCGGTCAATCCAATACAAATAACCATTTGGCCAGTTATAATAAAATCGATACCAAATGTTTGGCACGTATGTCATACGTTGGTCGCATGACCGTATTAGAAATCAAATCAAGCTCGAGGTTTCCAGATCTCTTGGAAGCCTTTCCAAATTTCGTTCGAGTTTGAGTGCCCATTTTTGTCAGTTATCCGCAAAGTACAAAAGGTACCAGAGAACGTTGTTTCTTCTAAAATGAAACATTTAAATCTCTCTTGGTAGAGGCGAATTATTTATTCTTTTGCAAACGTTTGTCAGTCTAAAGCATTGCGTGAATGAAAGATATGTACGGCACGCAATTGTTTTACATATATAAAGTGTTTATTCGAACACATCACTTCCAAGTCTGCGATATTATATAGTGCCACAATGATTCTCCTCATGCTTCAGAAAAACCCGATATTTATGACTGGTAATTTCAAACCAAATCATGATAAAACGTGGTAGGATGGGTTTTTTCTGATAACACGATGCCGTTCTTCCTTAATTTGTCCACGGTCAATCGTTTTCAATCGCTCGAATGAACAAGTTTGAAGGAAAAATACTGGTGCAAAAAACCTTAGTCCATAACTGTTAATATCGAAATGTCGAAAAAGTCTTGTCTGAAAGAGTAAAGTCAAGAACGAAACAAGCGGTTTGGAGCATGCTTGCCAGACAGGGAGATCTTATTTTTGTTATCTATTTTTATGTAAAAATGACCCCTAATGGCTTAATTTCTCAATTTCTCAATTTGGAGCTAATTTCGGAATCGCATTTGTCTGACCACAAGATAAATAGATAACAGCTGTTAAGGCTAGGAATAATTTCATTCCAATCTGTAAAAATAGAAGTATTTATCTTTGTCTACCAGTTGGATGTACACGGTGACAACCTTCATGTTGAACCTGACGATCCGTTGTGCATATATATTGGGTTACGTTCTTGAAAGACACTGATGAAATGTGAGACGAATTATCCAACCTGTGTACGCAAACAACAAAAACAACAACTACAACAACAACATGATTACTTTGCTTAATTCAATATGCTTATGCGATAAGAAATACTCGAAGAATGAAAAAGATATTGGAGAGTGATTGCCTTTGGTGCATCAACTATTATTTAGACATATCGAGCACAAAACACATCAGCACCGTGCGGAAATCGATGAGTGATGGCAAATGTCCGGAACAAAATGAGCCATAACACTGCCAGTCTTATCGGGTTCACGCTTGAACTGGTGAATATTAAATTACAGTGGTCTAAGCAAACCAATTATTCGTCCCCAGAGGGACGAGAAACAATTCTACAGACAAAAAGTCAAGGTTAGAAATCTCCAGAGATCTCTATTTCAGCAAAATGACGCACAACACAGACTTTGCACTTTTCGCTTGAAAACCACTTCCAACTATACGTTTGAAAGAACCCTTTTATAGTTGTAGATCTTCTAGATAAAAGAATGCCACTCAGAACGTTCGAGTTACACAATTGCGATATATTTTGTTCACTGAATTACGAAAACCTGGTTCTTTAATGCACGCTCCTAGAAATAATGACAGAAGAAAAACTTAAATTTGGTTCGAGCAGAATTTATTGAATCAGTGGGAGCATAATGAATCAGAGCTCGTTAATGTCTCCCAGTAGTATATACAAACAGTAGTTATTATTCAACAAAAACAATTACCAGAATATGTACAAATAAATTACGATGTCTATCTGGCAGGATACTGTATATGATGAGTGATACTGTGTAAATGTGGAGTACGTAGTAATGGATAAACATTCTAGAGAGATTATTTCGGATTTAGAAAGTAGTTTTCATTATAAATGCTGCTTTATTGAGGTACATCTGGATATTAATATTTTCTGCTGGACTTTTATCACAATCTCCGAAGAGGAGATTGGGACAAGTGACAGAATAAGGATCGTCGTAGATGTCCAAAGTATCAGCAATCAAACGTTGTCTTCGAGTGGTAAAGATGAGAGAAAAAAAATTGCTCGACAGTTTCATCAAGGCAGTCGCAGTTACATATCGCATTGTTACTTACTTGATTATCAAACAAGTGCCGATTCAAGTTGCTGCAAGAATTACGTATTCGGCAGAGTTGTATGTTCTGTGCCCTTGGGCCAGTATAACTCCAAGGAGGAGAGATAGGTTCGGGATACATTTTTATTGATTGTTGCTTGAACAGCAGTCGTGATCCTCACAGGAACTGGTAGTGCATTTCAGTCGCGAATAGTAGCTGGGAAAAACGAACTACGGAAGAGTTCAGTGCAGCACCGATGTAGTGTGAATTGGTCAACATGACGTAGGCCTTTTTCATATAGATTTCTGTTACGTGCGAATGGAGAAAGGTGTCTATTCAATTCCAAAGTTGCAATACCATCAACTATTTTATATAATAATAATAAATAATAATAATAACTTTTTATTTCAGACGAAAAGTCCATATAAGTACATTGAATGGTTGTGGTGAGAGAGAAGAGGTTGCAATGCTCACGAAAAGCATTACAGCACTATTTGATATTAAACAAAAGCTCTTTCCATTTGGCTACCAAAGGAGAGTTCACATGAAGATCAGAGTTACAGATTGAGCGGATCAACAAGTTGCCGCTAGACATAACTCTTGCTCTAAACGAATATACAGTCGTCCTGAGCAATTCTCCAAACGAGGGAATGTTATTATAAACATAGTACTGGCGCTACAACTATATCTATAGTGCATTAACCATCTAAACGTATTGTTGTACATAACTTTCAAGCCGTTAAATGTCGTTCTGGTGTACACGTTCCAAAGATGAGAGCAATATATGTTACAACAAAATGCCTTAAACAGGGCTTTCTTTACAGTAGTAGTACAATCTTTGAACTTTCTCAGCAATAAATTAGCACGGACACAGAGTTTATATATCTACATGTCAGATAATCAGATAACTCACACGTCAATATATGGCCGAGGTACGTATAACAGTTTACATACTTTAATGTCATACCATTCAGCTGAACAATAGGAGGCTGAAAATCCTTATAATACCGGGGCACGAATAACATGCAGACAGTTTTTTTCGAATTAAATACAAGGTCGTGTGAATCAGCATATGCTGAGCAGTAATCTAGGAGTGCCTGCAAGGCTTTAGCCGAGGGACAGATAAGACACATATCATCAGCATAAAGTAAATGGTTGGTAAACAATTAACCCAGATATGTTGCAACCAACGCCGGCATCAGACAATGACAAATCCAGATCATGCAGATAAATCGCAAATAAACAAGGTGATAAACTACCACCTTGCCGACCACCATTGGACACAGCTAAAAACGAGGAAACAATGGACCCCCACTTAACAGCAAACAGCTGTAAGCTACACCATGCATACAAAATATTGATAAAATACATAGAAATATTACGATCAAGTAACTTTTTAAGTAGTGTCCAATGGTTGATTCTGTCAAAAGCTTTGCTAGCATCTAAAAAACATACAAACACAGGGCTATCATTGCATCGATAAAAATTTACAACCTCCTTGAAAACATATATACATTGGTCAGTAGAGTGACCTGCTTTAAAACCGAACTGAACATCGGAGCATATCTGAAGCATAAAAAGTTCGATAACTTTCGATATGACTGTGGCAACTGCTATGGGCCTATAGTTGTCTGACTGAGTTATGTCCCCAGATTTATTTTTGACAATGGGATTAATAATAACATAGGTGAGTTCTTTCGGAAGACAACCATGGAAAAACATAGCATTGATACACAATGACAAGTGAATAAATAACCCATCAGGTGAATATTTTAGGTGCTCAGCACACAGACCGTCATAACCCGGCGATTTTTTTCGGTTTCATGTCATTAACAATAGTACGCAAAGAATCAGGAGAGAGAATAGGTACATTAGGAAATCCACTTTTGTATTGCTCCAAGGCACATAAAACTTCAGATTTGCAAGATTCATTAGTGACGCAATTCAAAATACTACTGAATTTTTCCCTCCAAAGGTTGGCAATATCAGTTTCACCCTGAGCATTATCCACACGACATGGTAGAGTCATGCACTTGGAATTAGAAAGTTTCACCTCTTTCCAAAAATCATCACTGGACCTATCAGAAAAAGCCTCAGCCATTTTATCGGCTCGAATGTTCATCTCTTCTTTCTTGCATGCACGAAGAGCATATTTGAACTGTCTTCTGGTGCGACACATATAATCCGCAATAGGCCCGCTACGGGGACTCCCATGCTCTCTCCACAGAAGGAAAGCAGTTCTCGCGTGTTCATGTAGATCGGAAACGCAGTCATTCCAGCCAGGAACAATATGTTCCTTGTTGGTTTTAACCTTAGCTAGCGTTTCAATACCAGCAGACGAGAGACATTGAACAATACTATTGTAATACACAGAAATGCCATCTTGATGGTGTTCACCACAGTCAGTTTTATCACATAACACAGAATTAACGGGAATAGATAGTTCCGACATACGTCGTTGAACTGCGTCTTTATACGTACATAAATCAATAGTAGTTTGCGCATTCCAGTCAAGTACATAACTACGCGATGAACTATTTCGTACTTCTAAACACGGTAAAATGTCCCAATCAATACATACATACAGTGGTCGATGATCAGATGAAATAACGTCATACAAAACCTCAATAGTGTGAATAGATCGATGAACATTGTGCGAAGATACACAGTGATCTAACCATGAAGTAGATAAGTGAGCATCGCTCAATATCAGATATAACCAAGTTGTACTCGGCACAATAGTTCATGAGTTCGTTACCAAAAGCACGAGTCGGATGGGCATTCCAGTCACCCATCACAAGAACATTAGGGATGTCCGACTCTTCCGCAATAGCTCTCACCTTACCAAGGTAGTCCAGATAAGTCTCCAAGTTTTCAGGGCAGTCCGTGGGCAAATAAATACACAAAATTAACACTTTTGAGTTACCAGATTCGATCCGAATCCCAATAACTCTCGAATCATCATACTCAATAAAGTTCACAGTGGTACCAAATGACTTTTTCCAAAGAATGGCAGTGCCACCATACGGTCTGCCCTTAGTCAAGACAGTATCAGCAATAGCCGATACACCACGACCATAGAAATCATTGCTAATAGAATTAAGTAATCCAAGTTCATTTGTGAACAGCCAAGTTTCCTGTAATAAACATACATCGCTGACGTCACAGAGTTTTCTAACCTCTGAGATAGAGGCTTTCAGAGATCGACAGTTATAAGTAGAAATACGTAGTTCCATGATTTAGTGTACTTAAGAATAATCACAGTCGACTTCGTCTTCGCTGTACCATCTTGATGCACGATACCCGTCATTGTGTCTGGATCGATCATAAGGTGCGTCACGAGAGTCTCTATCGTCGTACTTGTCTTGTTGTCGTCGTTTGTAGGACTTGCGAGCAAGAACTTCGTCTGGCCAGTAGTTAGCACTCAGCAGCGTCCTAGAATGCACTTAAACAGAATGACGCATACGTGTCGTACTTTGTTGGCAGCTGATTACACTCCAAATCGATTCCTGACTTTTCCATGACATATCTACGTATATCATCGGGTGTAGTATCCGGATCAAGACGGGTGATAAATAGCTCCACAGGAGGATACGGCCTGACACCACGAAGATGATACTTCTTATTCGGCTTTGATCTGGATACAAGTGTAAAATTTCCACTAGGCACCGATGACACGACATTAGAAAACAAAACGGAACTTTTCACTGACGATTCACGCGCACTGCGAGAAACGTTAACTCCGGCACTTCCGCGGTCGATGGCAGAGGTCACAGTGGGGCCCAGAATCCTGGGCCGGGAACCGCTGTTTGTACCTGAATTGTCAGCAGCTTCATAGACAGCAGCGGTTATGCTCACTTCCGGAGAAGTACTTTTATCAACAACAGGTGCACTCTCTACCGATATAACGTTATCGGCTGGCCTGCAAACATTCGACAATGTACGTCCATCACTCGGGGTAGAATGAGATGGACTCGGGACTGTGTTCCCATCACCACCATTCTTTTTTCCAGATTTAGCACTGGCGGGACTTAGTTGACATTTTTGATTAAGTTTGTCAAGTTTCTTGTGGACTGTAGATTGCGCGCTGCTGATTGTGTCGATTTTGCTGGTAACATCAGCCATTTGTAACTTTAATCCATTAAGTTCGCGTATCAGTGTGGACACATCAATGTGATTGATAGACACCGGTGGCAGCCTACTCAACCTCTTCGCAACGAAACATGGAATTTCCTCAGGCTGTAATTCTTGCAACATCTTGCCAATGTCCTGTAGAGTGGTAATTTTCTTGTTCGGGCCTGTTCTCTTCCGATATTTTCCGGAAAACAAATGACGACAACCCTTGAGTAAAATATCCTTAGCTTCTTGCGCCTCAACATCGGAATAAACATCATCACAAAGCTTGACCACCATATCCATAGGCAGGATGTCAATTTTGTCCACCATGTAGCAAAGCAGCTCACATATAATGGGCTCACACAGGCTAGGTATACTCCCATCATCGTCAACCTCAGGATCGTCACCTACGGGTGAGGCACCCGTATCGGTCGTTTCTTCCGACCCGGTCATAATGATTACACCGTCTAGAGCCTCATGTGAGTACGTTGGCCTGGGAACTTGTCAAACAATATGGCGCTTGACTTGTCGATTCAGTTGCCCCATTCGACAACACTCTGGGGGCTTTTCCAGCCCAAACAGTCAAAAATAATCAAATCGATGAATGGCAGAATGTGCACAGTACCTTCATGAATCCATATGTACAGTTCGGAGCCACTAGTCGTCTTAGCTCCGTGAAAATATCATACAAATCCGGAGCACAGTGAAAACGTAAACACACCTCATGAGGCTCTTGAATCTATGCCTATGCCTTGTTAGGGATCGTTTCCATTAATCGTTTTTTCTTCAGTCGCGATTTTTCTTCAATTTTCTCGATTGAAAAACGATCAGTCGCGAATCAGTCGCGAGGATATCGAGAAAAAAATGAGAAAAAACGATTGAACCTTTTCTGGAAAAAACCATTCTCTCGCGATATCGTTTTTGAATCGTTTACCCATGCGCGATCCGTTCTTGATCGCGAATCTTCAATCGCGAGAGAATCGTTTTTTTTCAGGGCGCGAGAGAATCGTGAGGCGGAGTGATATTTGACACATAGGCCGTGTTGCCGTCGTACGCCGCTCTATCCGCGAACTGGGAACTACATGTAATGTTGATTGCGGATTTGTCGATGGAAAAACCTATATTACTATACTATACTGTATAAATGCGCAAGATAACCGAATAATATATATGATTCACGATCTATAGTCTCCTACAAGCCGAAGTAGGGCGTATGCTGGAAATATCTATACATATACCTGTACCATGCTTCCTGTGACGTTCGCGCTCAGATTTACTCTGGCGAAGCGTAAATGACAAAATTACATGTTTATTCAATAATCGTGTGAGTCGACAATGTATTAATGTTCAGTCATTCCCTTCATACTTCGATAATTTCCTCATATATTCATGCAACTTGGTATAAACAATACAGGGTGATAGTCACAATATCTTGTTTTGTAAATACCGGGTACAGGTCATAAATGGATTTGAGTTCGTCGTTGATTGCATTATCAGAATGATTACGGCACAGGCTTCACAGAGGTGTGAATGAGCGCATGGCGATAACCCAGAACAGCTTAGCCCTCCAGCCGAGAATTTCTAGGTTAATTAAGGTGAAAAATAGTGTAATTAAATATGTATATTTTGTTATAGTAAAACATACATTAGGAAAGGGTATCCATTCATGTTTTGGTACAGTTTTTAAACTATTGAGATGTGAATAAGTTCAAAAAATCACCATCAAGTTAATTTTATTTATTATAAGAATATTCGCGGCAGTGATTTCATATTTATATCAAATACATATCACAATGGTGATTGAATCGCATATAACGGTTGGATTCCCATATGTACAATACTTTTTATTTTAATTTTATATTTTGATAAATGAACTATGAATGATTCCAAAGGGAAGCTCAAGCCAAAAACCAACTGAATAGTATATAATTTCATCTCTTACTGGATTAACCAGTTGTGAAAATTTTTACAAATAGCCCGCGCTATATGTTAATAATTAAGTGCTTTCGAAGACTCAAAACCCCGTATGACAATGTTATATTCAATACAGCGCCATCTATCTACACAAGGAAAATGGTGATCGTAGGACAAAAAACCACGCGTACAGCGAAAATCTGACGAATCAACTCAAAATTTCAGCCCGCATAGATGCCAAAAACGTTCACGAAAAATACTACACAAGAAATCTGGAATAATACCAGCTTTAAAACACAAAAATACCCAAAATAATAGACGAAATTGCAAGTGCAAATGACCCAATCTGACTATATCCGGGTCTGTGTCCCGTACAAAATATATGTAAATATGAAGTTATAATTATATGCATAACCATTATTCCTATGTATATATATAGATATTTTTTTCAATTTCTTTCAATATCCCCATCGTATCTATATAACCGCCAACTGTACAGAAACACGCTATAGTTTTACACTAGGCAAAGAATGGAAAAGGAAGAAGAAAAAATGATCGAACTTTATATAGTCTGACTGAAGTGTTAGAAACTCGAACGTGTATGCGGGTCAGTCAGGCTGAACCAATGGCGTACTACTTTCGGCTATAATCCTCAATCGTTTTTTTTCAATCGTTTATATTTTCTCGATTAAAAAGCGATTGAATCGCGATATCGCTTTTTATTCGCGAGAATTTTCTCGATTGAAAAACGATTGCCAGCAGAAAAAAACCATTCGAACAGCGATCGCGAATGAATCGTTTATTTTGAAGAAAAAAAACCATTCCCTCGCGCCTTGGAAAATCGCGACTTCGAGAAAATTTGACGAAATAAACGATTCATTCGCGAACGATAATTGGAAACGGTTCCTTATAAGATAACAAAGCGATGCATATGTCGTCTGGTTGATAACAATTCGAAACCGGAGTCTGTGTACAAAGTTTCAGTTACAGGTCCTTGTAAGGCCAGTAATCACTCACAATCATTCTTTCTGGATGTTTTCTAATTTGTTAACTAGGATGTTGTCTATATTATCCCAAACAATATCGGCATGTTCTAAGCTTGGTCTAATAAAACGTTTGTACATAATTTCTAGGCTTCTTCGGTCCAACAAATAATTCAAGCCCCTAGGAATGGATAGTTTGCGTTGTGCTGTAAATATTATGTTCTCGAAATGATCTTGCCAAGTAGTCCTATTACTGAGTGTTAGCCCGGGATGTTTGCGGCTCAAGGAATCACTCACCAGGTTCTTGTCGAAGATGATATCAACGGAAGATTGATGTAGTCGCCTCGATATCAAAAGAGAGATAGTTTTGGAAGCATTGAAGTCAACTAACCACTGAACGGCACAGTCAGTTATGAAAGTCAGGTCATGTTCAAATTTGGGAAGAGTGGAAGCGAGTTGATCAGAAATGATATATAAACATGTGTCATCTGCAAATACGGGCGACAAAAAAATTAAATTTGTTGAAAAATGAGCGTACTTTCAGGAAAATTCAGGAAAAATATATTCATCCATATATTTATCTGAGCATCATATGCTATAGTGGGTATTAGGAGATATGGCAACGCAGACGGTGATGGAATAGCATTATTTCCAAGCAAAATCTGGTATTCATTAATGAAACGTATATACCCTCTAGACTTTAGCATACTGAAGCAGTCGTTGACGAACAAGTAATTAGAAGCTTCACACATCACATTAATGCACGTTATATGTTCATTTACAGACAGGATCGATGAAGATATATCTAACGATTGTTACCTCAATCCTTTCGGTGTTCGTCTAAAATTAGAAGGGTAGGGTGGAGTGGACTTTTATGTCAACTACCAGAGTTAATAATTTTTAACATCTGAGCACCGTTTATAGACAAATACAATATTCGGACAGTCTCGTAACAGTTATTTCGATAGCACCACTATAGATAATGGACCATTTCAGTGCAGAACAAGACAAACCGGTATATCATTTATAAGGAAAGCGTTAATGGCAGGAATAGTGCTTGAAATTAATTATTTTTGACCTCTAAAGAGAAGCAGCCTGGCGTAACCGTTCAACACTCGCGGTCTTTATTAGTTTCCGGATTTATTGTGACATGGGGCTGATTGAAACGAAATTATATTAGCTCAGATACAATCCAGTTCCTTGGCGCGTGGCCCTGACTGATGGATTGAGAGC
This sequence comes from Hanleya hanleyi, assembly GCA_036873755.1. Classification (NCBI taxonomy): domain Eukaryota; kingdom Metazoa; phylum Mollusca; class Polyplacophora; order Lepidopleurida; family Hanleyidae; genus Hanleya; species Hanleya hanleyi. The sequence continues at coordinate 22,549 of JAVTVY010025987.1, forward strand.
TTTCGGCAAAACACTTCGAAGCGAAAAACGAAATGAGAAAAGAAACGTCACAATTTTAAAGAAGCGATCGAGTTCATCGGTAACAAAGCCCTGGGCAATAGTTCCAATTTCTTAGAATCAATTTGATCAATTTCAGTTCGAAACAGAAAATGCTTGAATTGATTATGTCACAAAACTTGAATCGCCGTTGATTGATCCTACAGAAAAATTGCAGTCAAAATGAAAACTTCTGAAATTAAGGATAGCACTGTGTTTTCGTCGCAAACTCGGCTTAAGCTTTCACATTAGGTCCATGTCCCATAATGGTGCCATATGATGCCCCTCTAACAGCAAGCTTCAGATCCGACATTCAATATTCAGCCGTCGTCCAGAAAAGAATTTTCACGTCGGAATTACAGCCGTCGTCCATTAGAGAATATCCGCGTCCATAATCCAAAGACCTATTCCATATTCCATATAACAGTATTAGCACCAAATTCAAAGACAATCATAGTATACATAAACATAGGCTAGCTTCCTGCAAGAGAGAAGACAATATCGTATGATAGTTAGCACCAATGCCAATGCGAATGAAATAAAAACACAAGTTGCTTTTCTACAAGAGAGAAGCGATTAACAGTTTTCAATGATGTAATCAAGAGACGACGATGTTCTTTACATATACTTATCTTCACTAACCATTTAATTTATAGAGAAGGTCATATGAACAGTCACAATCAAAGCGTGACTGAGATACATCCTTCTTTAGATGACGACTTTAGAACGAATATTATGGATTAAGAATACTGATCAGCGATACGAATTTGATATTTTTGGAACATCATGATGTCTTGCCGGCATCATTGAAAACTGTTGACCGCTTCTCTCTTGCAGGAAACAAGCCTATGTTTATGTATACTATGATTGTCTTTTGAATTTGGTGCTAATACTGTTATATGGAATATGGAATAGGTCTTTGGATTATGGACGCGGATATTCTCTAATGGACGACGGCTGAATTATGAATGACGGACTAGACGCTTGTAATTTTAACCTGGGTATGCCTGGATTCTGCTGGTGGACAAGTTGTCCCCGAGGCCGGGCCCCTGCATACCCAACACTCACAATGGATACAACAGGAAGAAATAGTATTAAGACAGACCCGAGGAACCTTAGTGCAGGTTTCTCGGCCGAGTCTCTAATAGTTCGAAATGGACTAAGACCTTTTACAATCCAAATGACAGATATATTTCTGACAGCAAACTGTATTTATTTAGTTTCCTGTAAGAAGTGTGGTAAACAGTATGTTGGCAAGACCACCCAAAGACTCCATGTTAGGGTGAACGGTCACAGAAAATCCGTCAGGAAAAAGCAATTGCGTATAGGTAAACATTTTTCTGGACCCGACCATGGCTGGGATAACTTTAGTATTCAGATCATAGACGTCGTCTATCCATCTACTAAGGATTCTCCCTTTGGATTTGAGAGAAAAATCGGAGAGCGGGAATTATTCTGGATGCTAGATCTTGGGTCAGTGTTTCCCTTTGGTTTAAATGATAATGTCAGTGGATTCGGCAATGCTACAAACCGCCGTTCAAATATATCCAACATTACCCAACTATTTAAACCCCACCAACGAAGACAACGCAGCCATGGTTGACGAAAGTTTAATAGTTCGATGATTCACGATGATATCACTTTAAATTACTTAGTGGGTATAACTAACAGAACCATTATTCTGTTATAACCAAATAATATACATACCTTACGTACAGTTCTGCATGCGTTACCTCTGAGAGCTTTAAATCAAATAGCCAGAGATATACAACAATCTGCGTCTTCAGGAAATATAATACCACCAAAAATCAGTAAATTATGTCAAGATATAGCGTATTTTCGGTTGTATCGTCCAGTGAACATAATCGAAACATCTCAAGATCGGCTTTTCTTGAAACTCAACTACTTAGATAAAGGACTGGACATCATTAATTTACCTCGAATCCTGAATGATCCAGAGGTACGCAACGCTGTACCAAACTATTTTAAGTTCACAGAACCGCCTTGCATTTCATATAAGTATACTAAATCTATAGCCACCAAAATATTCAATTACTCCAATGCTGTCAGGGAGTTTGACTGGAATTTATACACGTCAGGAGGCTATAGTTGTGATTGTGAATCGTCGAACTTTATCTATACACCATGCAAACATATTGTGACTGGTGACCTTGATGTGGTGAGTAATAAGGATTAATTAATAAGATTAATAAGTAATCTGAAATTACTCCTGATGAAAGGACCCAAGAAGAATAAATCTGAAGGCCGACCAGAAGATAGTCCTGTCTGCATTGGAACAGTACGTTATTGATTGATCTAAGCGAGAAAAAGTTGAACCTAAAGTACTCGCTGATTGGCTGGACCTCACCAAGACCAAGGTCGTTGAAACAATCCGCCATATTGACAGAAGTACTCTTCCCCAAGCAAAACAAATACTGAGAAACCTCAATTCGCAAGAAGTTCTAGCAAATCTCCAGAGTAAATTCGTCATAGTCCCAGCAGACAAAGCTCCGAATAATATAATATTCATATGTAAATATTACTATTACCAGGTGCTGGTTAAAGAATTGAGTGTAGACATATCTTCATCAAATACGTCTACTTACTCCCAAACTGCATTTACGCTGGAAGATTTATTTAGCAATCACAAAAAGTTTCTCAGGGAAAGAGGTATTTGTCTTCCAACCAATTTTTGGAATATCATGATGTCTTGCCGGCATCATTGAAAACTGTTGACCGCTTCTCTCTTGCAGGAAACGAGCCTATGTTTATGTATACTATGATCGTCTTTTTGAATTTGGTGCTAATACTGTTATTTGGAATATGGAATAGGTCTTTGGATTATGGACGCGGATATTCTCTAATGGACGACGGCTGAATTATGAATGACGGACTAGACGCTTGTAATTCGTGCACACAGCTTATTCATGCCATTTTACTCCCATTCCCATTCTAACTATCCAATGCTGATAATTAGTTTTCAACCTTAATAACATTTCAAGCATGTTGGTATTATGCATCGTTATTTCTCCATATCTTTGAAAAAGAAAATATATATATCGGTCTCAAACTATCGGAGTTCTTCTAATGATAAATTGAAAAATTTAACATGTAAACACATATTTTCCATTTAATAGTGTTCCCATGTCAAGCAGGTCGAGGGAAGGGTGTTCTGATTTTCCCGCCCCGTTCTGGTAGATACGGATTTGGCGTGGAAATATGTACATATCTGTGATATTAGTAGAAATGGACTTATACATAGAACCATGCATTGCGGGTATTCAAAATGGTTATTTCATGCCACAGGGGGGAACAAAAACATGTATATTGTATACTCTCAAATTCAGCGGCGCAAAACGTCACTTTGTTGAAGGAATGGCACCGCGATACATCATTTAGCAAGCCTATAGCTCCGTCATGGTCAAAACATAATAGTAATATTTCAGGAAAAATAACGGAAAGGGAACACTATTTGATCGCCGTAGAATCTATTGCAGAATCTCTTCAGTTTATAGACGGAGAAGATGATGGACAGGGCAATGACTTATATAATGACGATGATAATCCCATGCTCGCAGTTGCGTCAGATGAAGGTGAACCAGAAGTCTGGATTTAGTTGGATGAAGTCGGGAACCCTGGTGATTCTGAGGAACAAATAAACCAGTATGGTGAGAAGGTTTTAGTAGATGGTACATATTGTTTGACAATTCCACTCTGGCTACCAGGGAAAACCCATTAAACGAAAAGAATCATCTGGTCAGATGAATCGACACAGGCTGTTTGGACGAACCTGATGCCATCGTAGGTATATTTTTCAATGCGGACAGAAAAATTTACACATGCTACCAGTTTCAGGTTTCTGGAGCCCAGTGAATGATACGTGCCCTTTTTGGTATCTGTTTTGTTTTTAGCCACTTTCCCTTACACCATAGCTAACAAGACGAAGTTTCGCTTGTATTCCGAACAAAACAATCGAGACGGCAAAAGATGCCGTGTTTTTCTCAGTGACATCAGTGACACCAAGACAGACCGAACCAGCTTTATGGCATTTCGTCCAAACCTCTTGAGACATAAAATGTCTTGGTGGTGAGGAAGATGACAAGTACTGACAAGATGTCACAAGATCTCATAACAGGCCCAAAAGCTGACTACATTTCTCCCATTGCCATCGAAGAATCAAGATGAAATCCTGTTATGTTCTGTATCTCATCCACGATTTTATTGTAGCAGTTCTCGTGTAACCTTGATTGGAATGACCGTAAGACGGCCACTTACACGAACAAACATATGTTTAGGTAACTTATAGTAAGGTTACATTCGCTGGCGAAAACCCTGAATTGTTGGAATGATTTTGACTCGCCATACTCGCCTGGGGATTATTAGTATAGAAAGTCATATTATAAATCTCTGCACACCCGCATATTTGCCTAGAGTGGATATTACCATATATATATGATGGAAATTAAAAATCCACAGACATGGTCGCTCAGAGATTAATTTCTCTAATGTCCAATATGTCACATGATCGATTATAGATTAATGGGGTTTCCCGGTGATATCGGTCTTCCGGCACCAATTGGTCATGTCTAGCCCTTCCGGTCCGCCCCGGTTTGGTACACACCGCCAAAACAATGACCGTACTAAAGTAACATGTCAAACTGCATATGGTCATCCCATCTAACTAATGAACTATCATCATTTGGGCTCTGGTTCAATTTTTATAACTCTTTTCAATAACAATTTCATTAATCCATTCGATTTTGATATATAATGCTTTGTTATAAGCTATTGTTTGAAGGCTAAGAGGAGAGTCGGGTTCACATTAATTGGTATCCGTTGGAAATGATACATTCAGAGTACGAATTCTCACCATTTACTGGACAAGCAAACATGCAGCTGCATACAAATAATAAATGAGACAAAATTGGAAAAGAAATGAAATAACAGACATATGTCTATCATATTTTGCATCCAATTGCACGAATTGAAGAATACTCAGTTTAGAAATGCTGCTCTGAAGCAACAATATATACACCTGAGACTCAAATTGAATCTGTGGAACTCAAAATTTTCACTGGCACAACATACATATGTTCATATATGCCTATTCTCGACATCAGCAATACTTCAGGTCATCTCGACATAAACTTCACGATGTCTTGGTACGACATGTAGGCCAGCTCTTAATCAATGGTTATTCTAATGTGTAAATCATCAGGGTGGCCAATCCAATACAAAAAACTATTTGACCGGTTACCAAAAAGGTTGGTCGCATGACGGCATTAGATTTCAAATCATCCTCGAGGTTCCGAGATCTTTTGGAAGCGTTTGCATATATCGTTCGAGTTTGAGTCAGTTAGAAGGTCAAAAAGACCCCAGAGAATGTTGTTTCCTCTAAAATAAAATATTTAAATCTCGATTGGTCAAGGCGAATTATTTTTTCTCTCGTTTGCAAACGTTTGTCAATCCAAAACATTTCGCGAATGAAAGATATGTTTGTTTTAACACATTTATGGGTTTTTTTTGTTGACAAATCACTTCAACTGCCTTTCCAAGTTCGCTGGTGTATATACCGTAGCGGCGTACACCGAAAGGTGCTTTCTCTGCGTCGTGTATCAGCGCTTCTCGTGATTTCGTCGTTCCTCAGAAAACCAAAGATATTGATGACTTATTATTCCAAACTAAATTATGATATGTTTCTAAGCGTTTTCAATAGAGCGAAAGAGAAAACAACCGCATATGCAGGATAAATATTGATGCAAACCATCCTTTGGACCATATCTGCTTTTAAAATGTTCGGAAAGAGTAAAGTCAAGAATGCGTCAGGCGGATTGGATCATGCTTGCTTGGCATTAACCTCCAATTATTATATTTCTCAATTTCTCATTTCGGGGTAAATTTCGGAAGCGCATTTGTCTGTCCACAGCTTAAATAGGCAACAGCTGTTAAGATCAAAAATTCTTTCTTTCCAATCGTTAACACTGACACCGGTGACAACTTGGTGACCCAGACAATCCGTTGTTCATATATCGGTTTACGTTGTAAAATGACACTTGTGATGCCAAGCAATACGGAGACGTGAGACGAATTATACAACCTGCGGAAACAACAAGAATACTTGTTAATATGCTTAAGCGTTAGGAAATACTGAAAGAATGAAAAAAGATATTGGAGAGCAATTGCCTTTGATGCATCAAGCATTATTTAGACACATGGAGCACAAGGCACACCAAACCCCACGGGAATCGATGGGTGATGGTAAAGGTCCGCAACAAAATGAGCCACAACACTGCCAGCCTTATCGGATTCACGCTGAAGCTGGTGAAAATTAAATCACACTGGTCTAAGTAAACCAATTAATTGCCACTAGATTGCCGAGAACAAATTCTAGAGACACTTTTCAATTATACGTTTGGAAGAACCTTTTCATAGTTTATCTTCTGAATAAAAAATAGCCACACATAACGTTCGACTTACACAATTGAGATATATTTTCTTCGTCGAAATAGGAAAACCGAGTTCTTTAATGCCGGTCCCTAAGAATAATTAATGACAAGAACAGTCTGAAATTTGTTGACAAATGAGTGCAGTTAACTGACAATTCAGGTGCAATATATTCATCCATATATTTATCTGAGCGCCATATGATATAGTGGGTATTAGGAGATCTGGAAACGCAGGTGATGGAATATCATTATTTCCAAGCAAAACCTGGTATTTTTTTAATCAAACGTATATACCCTCTGGACTTTAACATACTGAAGCAATGTGTAACAAACAAGAAATTTGAAGTTTCACACATTACGTTAATGTACGTTAATACGTTCATTTACACAGAGGATCAATGAAGATAAATGAAGCGATTGTTACCTAAATCCTTTCTATGTTCGTCTAAAATAAGAAGGGTAGGATGGAATGGGACTTTCATGTCAACTACCAGGGTTAATAATTAGTAACATCTGAGTACCGTTTATACTCAAGTACAATAATCGGACAGTCTCGCAACAGATATTTCGATAACGCCACTATAGATACTGAACCATTTCAAGGCAGAGCAAGACAAACCGGTATATCGTTTGCAAGGGAAAGGGTTAAAACCAAGAATAGTGCTTGAAATTAATTAAATTTGACTTCTAAAGAAAAGCAGACTGGCGTAACTGTTCAACACTCGCGATCTTTATTAGTTTCCGGATTTAATGTGACATGCAGCTGTTTGAAAAGAAATTATATTACCTCAGATACAATCCAGTTCCTTGGCATTTGGCCCTGACTGATGGATCGGGAGCTTTCGGAAAAACATCCTGAATTGGAAACAAAATGAGAAAAGACACGCCACAATTTGAACGACATGATCGAGTTCATCGTTAACAAAGCCCAGGGGCAATAGTTCCAATTTCTTCGAATCAATTTTGTCAATGTTAGTTCGAAGAAAAAAATTGAACTGATCATGTCACAACACTTGAAACGCCGTTGATTCAGGCAATTACAAGCGTCTAGTCCGTCATTCATAATCCAGCCGTCGTCCATTAGAGAATATCCGCGTCCATAATCCAAAGACCTATTCCATATTCCAAATAACAGTATTAGCACCAAATTCAAAAAGACAATCATAGTATACATAAACATAGGCTTGTTTCCTGCAAGAGAGAAGCGGTCAACAGTTTTCAATGATGCCGGCAAGACATCATGATGTTCCAAATGACCATAGAGGAAAATTGCGGTAAAAACGAAGATTACGAACACTTCCGAAATTAGGATATCGCTGAGTTTTCGTCGCAAAATCAGCTTACTCTGTCAAGTTAGGGCTATGTCCCATGATGATGCCATATGACGTCCCTCTCTAATAGTAATCGTCATACCGGACATTCAATATTCAGTCTTAGTCAAGAAAAGAATTTCCGCGCCAATAATCGAAAGACCTATTTCGTATGACAGAACCAATTTCAAAAATGAATATGAAATAAAAATAATAAAAGCGCAAGTTGCTTTTCTACGAGGGAGAAGCGGTCAACACTTTTGAATGATTTGAACAAGACATTACGCCAATTCCCATACAAATGACTCAATGCTGATAATCAGTTTTTACCCTTCTAATAGCATCACCGGGCATGTAAAGATCTCGATTTCAAACTTCTGGAGTTCTTCTAAAGATATATTCAGAACATTTTGATATGTAAACAAATATTTTCCACTCAATACTGTTTACATAGCAACCAGGTGGGGGGGGGGGGGGGGGTGGTCCTCTGAATCTTTTCGGCGAGGAACTATGTACGTATCTGTAGTAGGAATAGACATGTCACTTACACATAGAACAATGCATTGTGAGTATTCAAAATGGCACTTGATGTCACATGGGTGAACAAAAATGGTGACCAAAAACATTTGTATATTTTAAAATTTTAATGAAGGGGTGGCGTCACGATACGCCATTTCGCAAGCCTATATTCCGTCATCGTTAAGGACTGGTAGTAATATTTTTGGAAAACAATTTGATCGCCGAAGAATCTATCGCGGTCATATTTCAGTTGATAGATGGAGAAGTTGAGGGGCAGGGCAATGCCGTATGCTGTTATAAGGGCTAATGTTGTTATATGGAATTCGGAATAGGTTTTTGGATTATGGACACGGATATTCTTTAACCCTACCTGGCCTGGGCGATTTGGGGTGTACCACAGCCTGGAGGGGGGATAATGCCCCCCCCCCCCCTCCCTATATATTTCCGCTATCCCTACGACTATACGGCTAAAACTTACCACACTATATCTCTGGGTCAAGCTCTACTAGAATTTTTTTTTTAAATCCAAGATGGCCGATATGATGACGTCACAGTTTCGTATTTAGGCGTTTTCTTCGCAGAAACTGCATGACAGGCCTACATTAGTAAATAATAATCTGATATGAATTAAAATAGGTTTTATCCACTTTTCAGGGCAGAAAATCACAAATTTTGAAGATATCCGACAAAAATATTACTTTTTTGGTATCCACATGGACGCCATTTTGAATTTATCCATGGTCTTCTGCTCAGGGGATCATGCAAATAGGCTCAAAATGATACCAATATAATAGTCTACAAAGTCACGGAGTGTCGAAGAGCCAAAGAGTCATATTACCTACAGAAAAAGCGCTGCAGAACAAAAAATAAAATTTGAAGAATGTCTAAAAGATATAAATTGGGATAGTATGAGGAAATGAGGAAAATGATGTCAATAGTGCCTAGATAGATTTCGAAATGACTTCAGCCCTATAAATGATGAATGTTTTCCTGTCCTCACAAAAACTGCTTCGAAACAAACAATTATCAAACCATGGATCATTCCCGGTATACTTCGCTCAGTTCGAGAAAAAATAAATTGTTTAGAGTACACACAAAAAAACCCCAGACCCAGAGATATCTAGGCAGTACAAGCAGTACAGAAATAAACTAAATCACACACTACGGTTAGCCAAAAGGAAATACTATGAAGAGAAGTTTAACCAATATAATCATGATATTAAGGGTACTCTCAATCAGTTAATGAACCTTAAGAAAAGGACCCTTGTGTCATCAGCGAAGGCACCTCCATTTCGGATCCATTAGAAATTGCAAATAATTTCAATGACTATTTTAGTTCTGTAGCAGGAATATTAGCATCAGATATTCCAGACCCATCCCACGATTTCAAGGATTACTTACATGAAAGTCATGAATATATTTTCTCTCTAGATGTAAGTACACTTGGTGAGGTTCTCTCAGTGATCTCTATGCTGAAAAATAGCTCACATGGCTTTGATGATATACGTATGATATTACTAAACCTGTCGCCAATTTGATCGTAAGGCCTCTAACGCACATAATAAATGTATCCTTCGGAACAGGTGTTATTCCTCATATCATGAAAATAGCAAAAGTTACCTCATTTACAAATTTGGAGATAAAACATTGTTTGAAAATTATAGACCTATTTCAATCTGACTTTGCTTCAGTAAAATTATAGAAAAAATAGTTGCCAATAAAATGTACAGTTTTTTGGTGGAATATAATATGATCTGTTGCAACCAGTTTGGTTTCCGTGCAAATCACTCCACCTTTCTCGCGGTTCTGTCCTTGTATGAAAATTAGCTGCAGCAAAGGAATCTAAAAGTTATAGCATCGCAACTTTTCTCGATTTATCCAAAGCATTTGATACTGTGGATCACGATATTTTGTTGTGAAAATTAAGTTACTATCGTTTTCGTGGCCAAGTTAATGATTGGTTTAAAAGCTATTTAACTAATCGCCAACAATGTGTTCAAGTTGAAAACTCCATATCCTCAGTTCGACATATAACATGTGGAGTACCCCAAGGTTCTATTTTAGGACCCATTTGATCTCTTCTATATATAAATGATATAAATGGACTAACGCAACTAGCCGATATTATCCGTTTTGCTGATGATACTAGCGTCATACTCTCAGACAAGGACATCGAAACGTTATCAAAAGCAAACTCCATTGAACTTGATAAGCTATATGACTGGTTCTCGTGCAATAAACTCTCTTTAAACATTAAAAGAAACTAAGACGATGCTTATCAAACCAAATAAACAATATACGTACTATTAGGTCTGAAGTAAGAATTAATGGAGATATAATTGAAATCGTTGCCAGTTTTAAATTTCTCGGAGTATATTTAAATAATAAACTCAACGTGGCATACTCATATTAATGAAATGTGTAAGAAAATCAGTATAAATATCAGTGTTATTAATCATATCAAACAATGTGTAAATAAAATATCCCCTTATCTTTCCTATTGCAATGTTGTCTGGGGCAATACCTATTCCACACACCTTCCGCTAACGATACTCCAGAAAAGAGCAATTCGAGTTGCCCAATAAATACGAACACACTGCGCCTATCTTTAAGAGTCTGAAAATATTAACCTTGATAGAACTGAATGATTACCTATTTCTTCAGTTTACCTCACAAATGTTTTCACCATTCAAATTTAGTGCCTTTACATTTTCGGGATTATTTTGCCAAACTATCCACTGTCAACCGATATCAATCCCGACAATCTAGTTGGAAGCTCTATCGGCCTTTCTACTCTACCGATTTTTCGTTTTATATAGTCAAAATAAAAGGACACAGCATCTGGAACAAATTGCCCTCCAGTTTGAAAGAATGCATTTCGATTTCTCTCTTCAAATCTAAAATTAAAACTCAAATGTATAAATAGTTACTATGCCTCATATCTACTATTCTGACTGCTACTCTGAAAAACCTGTGAATGTGAATGAAAATGAAACAAAGCTATATTTTCTTTTGTTCACCCACTGTTCTTAAAACAATATAATTTCGACACTAGGGATAAAAGAAGCTCACGGGGTTTTAATCTCGCCAATGTATTTACGATAAATTATTCAGAATGTTATGTGTGTTATTGGTGAAATAAATTTAAATTCAATTCAATCAGCTCTCAATTTCTTGTCACTCCGGAGATAGGAGGGGGGGGGGGGCGAATGTTCTCCCTGTAGCCCAGGTAGGGTTAATGGACGACTGGTAGATGATGAATGACGGACCAGACGCTTGTAATTATATAATGACGATGATTCTCCCATGCCCACGGGGATTTAATTGGATGAAGCTGGGAACCCTGATGATTTTGAGAAAGAAACAATGGCCTTTCCAATCATGTTACGGAAAAAGTGAGTGGAAACAATATTGAATACAGTACTGGTTCAGCAGTGGATCCAAACCAGTAATGGAAGATGGTTACAGCAGATGGTACAGATGGTCTGCAAGTCCACACTGGCTACCTGGATCCAAAGGAAACCCCTGGAACGAAAAGATTCATCTGTTTAGATGATTCGCCTCAGGTAGTTTGGGCGAGCTTGCGGTATAGTAACTGAAAACGCCTGGTGTCAAGGATGTGGCACAGCAAGTGAATAGTGGACGTGTTTGATCTGCACATCGACGAAGATAATGTAAAACACCCTCTACATTCTCTCCGAATATATTAATCCATTGAATAGCGAATATATTTCCGCATGCAAAGATAATACAATCCACATACGCCCATAGAACACGGAATCAAGTTCGAGTCCTCGAATGACGCCATATACCATGCTCTCACTAGGGTAAGGGGTATGCTGGAAACCTGAGAATGAGACAAGAGAATTATATGTCTCAGCAAACGGGCTAGGCGAATTGGAGTAGGAATTTTAAGTTTGGCTACAATACGCTAGTTGTGTCTATTTATATATCCATGTGAAAAAAAACAAGAACCACATATACAAATGTCGAGGTTTGGCACTTAGGTTCTCCCAATTTCCGAATATTTAGCCAGGATCAATGAGACAAATCCTTATATGTATATATGTTTTGGCTAATTCTACTCATTCTTTTATTATTTGCTAATCCAGACCAGTCTGTCTTCATTTGCTAATTCAGCAAATCTACATGCGATGAGCTTCACCTGTAATTGCCGAGGAGCGTATTCCCTATGCTCTTGTTTTGCTGAACGAAGACAGACCCGAGGAACCTTAGTGCAGGTTTCTCGGCCGAATCTAGTCTAGTTCGAAATGCACTAAGACCTTTTTCAATCCAAATGACAGATATATTTCTGATAGCAAAGCAAGGCCACTACATCAAACCTTGTAATATTGCGCTTGATGGAAGTTTAGCACCGAATTCTACATGTAATAATTTCAAAATTTCTAAGTGTGGACATCGTAGATGTCTCACGTATCCACTCTTTAATACTTCAGCTTCATTTAGTTCCGCGTTAACTGGTTACTCATATTCTGTTAACTCGTATCTTGATCTTAGTTGTTCTACTACAAACTGTATTTATTTAGTTTCCTGTAAGAAGTGTGGTCAACAGCATGTTGCCAAGACCACCCAAAGACTTCATCTTAGGGTGAACGGTCACAGAAAATCGTAAGGAAAAAGCAATTGCTTATAGGTAAACATTTTTCTGGACCCGACTATGGCTGGGATAACTTTAGTATTCAGATCATAGACGTCGTCTATCCATCTACTAAGGATTGTCCCTTTGGATTTGAAAGAAAAATACGAGAGCGGGAATTATTCTGGATGCTAGAACTTGGGTCAGTGTTTCCGTTTGGTTTAAATGATAATGTCAGTGGGTTCGGCAATGCTATAAACCGCCGTTCAAATATATCCAACATTACCCAACTATTTAAACCCCATCAACGGAGACAACGCAGCCATGATTGGCGAAAGTTTAATAGTTCGATGATTTACGATCATATCACTTTAAATTACTTATTGGGTTTATTAACACACCCAATAGTATACATAGCTTACGTACAGTTCTGTATGCGTTACCTCTTTAAATCAAATAGCCAGAGATATACAACAATCCGCGTCTTCAGGAAATATAATACCACCAAAAATCAGTAAAGTATGTAAAGATATAGCGTATTTTCGGTTGTATCGTCCAGTGAACATAATCGAAACATCTCAAGATCGGCTTTTCTTGAAACTCAACCACTTAGATAAAGGACTGGACATCATTAATTTACCTCGAATCCTGAATGACCCAGAGGTACGCAACGCTGTACCAAACTATTTTAAGTTCACAGAACCTCCTTGCATTTCATATAAGTATACTAAATCTATAGCCACCAAAATATTCAATTACTCCAATGCTGTCAAGGAGTTTGACTGCAACTTATACCCGTCAGGAGGCTATAGTTGTGATTGTGAATCGTCGAACTTTATCTATACACCATGCAAACGTATTGTGACTGGTGAACTTGATGTGGTGAGTGATAAGGATCTGAAATTACTCCCGATGAAAGGACCTAAATATAGAGAGCCAAGAAGAATAAATCTGAAGGCCGACCAGAAGATAGTCCTGTCTGCATTGGAACAGTACGTTATTGATTGGTCTAAGCGAGAAAAAGTTGAACCTACAGTACTCGCTGAGTGGCTGGACCTCACCAAGAGCAAGGTCGTTGAAACAATCCGCCATATTGACAGAAGTACTCTTCCCCAAGCAAAACAAGTACTGAGAAACCTCAATTCGCAAGAAGTTCTAGCAAATCTCCAGAGTAAATTCGTCATAGTCCCAGCAGACAAAGCTCCGAATAATATAATATTCATATGTAAATATTACTATTACCAGGTGCTGGTTAAAGAATTGAGTGTAGACATATCTTCATCAAATACGTCTACTTACTCCCAAACTGCATTTACGCTGGAAGGTTTATTTAACAATCACAAAAAGTTTCTCAAGGAAAGAGGTATTTGTCTTCCAACCAATCATAACGACATATCAAAACTAGACTGGACTCCCAAAATGCATTAATCACCATACAGAGCTGGTTGTAGAAGCTGCACCACAAAGCTTCTTTCAACCCTATTGACGAGGGCCCTTCGGGAGGTAAAAGCATTTTGGGAAAGGTATTGCGCCACTATTTCTGAGAACTCTGGCGTTGAATGTATGTGGATATTGAAAAACTCAAAATGTCTTACGGAAGAACTTGATGCTAAAGGTCACATATCTTACAGACATGTATCCACATGTGATTTCTCGACTCTCTATGCTACAATCTCTCATCAGGACCTTATTGACCGTCTAAGTTCATTAATAGTGTATATGTTCAAGAAAACTGATCGTAGATATATTAATGTCGGAAGCCATAAAGCATTCTTTACCTCGACTACATACAAGAGATATCGTTCATGGGATGCTTTTTTGTTTATAGAGTTGCCTGAATTTCTCATTAAAAATATCTATGTGAAATTTGGCAACACAATATATCAGCAGCATATAGGTATTTCCATGGGTACTAATTGTGCACCCCTGTTGGCTGACCTGTATCTGTTCTCTTATGAATATGACTATATGCAGGCGCTTTCAAAAACCGATCCATTCAAAGCCCGTTCCTTCTCATTCACCAAACGCTATATAGACGATCTTCTCGCTGTGGATAATCGCTATATAAATGACGCAGTGAAGGATATATATCCACCTTTACTGGATTTGAAGGAAACTGCAGATAGCCCTACAGGCACATCATATTTAGATCTCTATCTCTATAAAAATGAAGCGGGCATTCTCTCTCGTCGACTGTATGACAAAAGAGATGATTACAATTTCGACATCGCAGACTATCCCTTTCTGGACAGTAATATTCCAGTGGGACCTGCATATGGCGTATACATAACTCGCTTAGTAGCATTTGCTAGATCCTGTGTTAAATGTGAAGATTTTAATCAACGTCACAAAACAGTGTTGCAGAAACTTATAAAACAGGGTTATTCCACCAAGCGCTTCCACTCAAAGTTTCTCAAATTTGGCGATACATATCGCATGCTGATAGCAAAATACGAACGTAGCGTGCAAGACCTATGGCGCTACGTTTCGTAACTTGTGTCTAATTCCGCTTAACCCGGGGCTAGGGGCCGTATGAACCTATGTACTTCAAAATCCTCACGGTACTCATATGAACAGTCACAATCAAAGCGTGACTGAGATACATCATTCTTTAGATGACGACTTTACAACGAATATTATGTATCAAGAATACTGATCAGCGATACGGAATTGATATTTTTGGAACATCGTGATGTCTTGCCGGCATCACTGAAAACTGTTGACCGCTTCCCTCTTGCAGGAAACAAGCCTATGTTTATGTATACTATGATTGTCTTTTTGAATTTGGTGCTAATACTGTTATATGGAATATGGAATAGGTCTTTAGATTATGGACGCGGATATTTTCTAATGGACGACGGCTGAATTATGAATGACGGACTAGACGCTTGTAATTGAATTTCTATCGAAGGACAGCATCAATCTGACTTTATAAAATTGAGGGTCAAATGAACAGTTTCCCTCAGAGTTTTTCACTTTGGATTTTTGCTAATTATATCTGCTCTCGCTTTGTTAGATATCTCTTGAAAATAAAGAATAAGTTATTGATTTTCTCAAGGTCGCGATTAAAGAAACAACGACACACGGAAACGATCACTCAGTTACACACCATTAGCGCCTTAATCAAAGTACGCACAAAATAAAAGCACAAATTAGCTTAACCCCACCGGGCTTGGTGAAGAGAGGGCATTATGGTCCCCTTACCAAACTTACCGGGCTTGGTGAAGAGAGGACATTATGGCCGCTTACCAAACTTACCGGGCTTGTGAAGAGAAGACATTATGGCCCCTTATCAAACTTACCGGGCTTGGTGAAGAGAGGACATTATGACCCCTTACCAAACTTACCGGGCTTGGTGAAGAGAGGGTATTACGGCCCCTTACCAAACTTACCGGGCTTGGTAAAGAGAGGGTATTACGGCCCTTTACCAAACTTACCGGGCTTGGTGAAGAGAGGACATTATGGCCCCTTACCAAACTTACCGGGCTTGGTGAAGAGAGGACATTATGGCCCCTTACCAAACTTTCACAGAAACTTTGGAACAAAGAGAACAAAAGAGCTGCAGCTTTCTGAGTTTTCCTCGAATCATACTGGCGTCAATTTCAGACTATTTGCATAGTCCTAGATGCAAAGGACAACGAGAAAAATCAAATGTCCTCGGAAATACTTTTATCGGTATTTTTCTGCCTATTTTCTTGCCTAAATTACGTGAAAGTATTCCCCATCATATTAATTAGATTTTGAGAGAAAATATCGAAATATAAACATCCAGAAAATCGATCCAGTAAATAGAAGACAAATGGCTTCCAACAAGATGACGGCACGTCATCTTGGATTTTTTGATATTTTCTTGTAGAGCTTGACCCATATATATCGTTTGAAGAGTTTAATCCCTGTACCTCAAGGCGTAAAATAAATAGAGATCTGTCTTTGCTGGGACAAAGCCCACGTTGCACAGGCCGAAAGGGTAAATCTACGCTCATGCTGCCATTCTGACGAATTTCAAATAAGCATCAATTGATGCGCCTATAGCATTCAAGTTCCCCCCAAACCATTCCTACTTCAGAAACAATAGCGTAAATGTCTTCTTTCGTCACCTGCTTGGATGTTTAAATCTCGTCATTGAACCGACTCGCAGGACATTTTACCAGCAAACTCGGGCTTCAGACAATCTCGCAACGTGGACACGAAATCCATTTCAATGTCGTTCCGTACAAGGGGTATTGCCCCGTATCCATGTAGAACGGTAGTGTGCAATGGGAAGCTGTATAAGCTTTGAAGGTATAGAAGAGTAACTATAGCGTTAACTTGATACAATGCTGGTAATCAATGTTCAAGCTGTTATCTCCTAACATGTCCGTGAAAGTTTAAAATGTTTCTACAATATTTGACTCTCAAGCATATCAAAACCACCTTTCCATATTTTAATAGGGGAAAAATCTGGTTCAGTTGCATTGGTCACCTACAAACTTCGCCGTAATGTTGTCGAACGGGATGACCTTAACTCTGGCCGTCGCATCTCGAAAGATAGTGGGGAATGTATGATGATATTTTTTATAGCCTATGTTTGCGCATAAAGCTCACCTTACCTGGTGTGGTGCATCATTTTCGGCACCAAATTTTAGGGAATACAGTTTTCGCAAAATGTGCTAAGTCAATCAGTTACATATCAACTAATGCAGTTGCTTAGTGGCTTGTGACCTGAGCAAACACCCTCCAACTCCTCGCCTTGAATTGCTCGCCGGTCGCAATGGATACATATGGGAGGCAACTTTTGGCTCATTGTGCAAGATCTGCGTGGAGCATTTCTCATGCCCATCGCTCTGGCGTTGAACATTTCTATGTTTAGCGGTACCACAAGATAGACTATCAACGTCAAGGAAAAGCACGATTTACAGAAGGAAGTTTGCTCAATGAATACACGAGGTATTTACATGAGGTAATACATATGAAATCAGTTTACAATGGTCCTATTTTCTGGTTGAGAACTGAAACACCCGATCACTTTTTGCATCACATGCATATCCCACAAACATTGCTTGCTAAATATGTCTTTCAGAATATTTCGTTCCTCCGATATTAAATCAACGTCAATCGATACCTCCCAAACTCATTCCAGAAACAATCGCTTTTTGAATAACTAGGCTTGAAGTTTTTCTATCCCATTTCATGAATGAGCGATTCGATTACTGCAATGAACTGCCCCGTAACACATTTATCTTTAAAAGCTCACAACACGGATTAAGGAACCTTACACTGTCCATAGAAAATTCTATTGCAATGTCGTTTCAAACGAGGGGCATTGACCCCCCCAAAGTACAAACGATATAATGCAATCAGAGCTTGCATCAGGTTTAGAAGTGTAAAACTATCAAGTAACTTGGATTGCTCTGTTGGTTGTATCAAAGGGACGTTAAATTGATTTATTCCAGTTGATCGCTTTGTATGTTCTCTCATATATCATGCGATGCAGCAATAGTGTCCTATCAGAACGCTTGATGGTCAATGTCAACGATTTCATTGAATACTATAACGTCTAAGGTACATGTATATTATCAGTCCAGTAAAGTACGAAAATCAATAGCGTTGCCAAATTTAGTAACAAAATGCCAACTTCAATGCTTCGTTACTGAAATCAATAACAATTCTCTGCCAGTGTTGGCGTTTGTTGTTGTAAACGTTTAATCACTTCCTAGTTGCTCATTTGTTTCATTATAAATCAGTTTTCTATCAGCTAGATATGCAATATTTACGTAAAGTTCTTGTCAATTACCTTTCTATCTTAGTTTTCACACAGCTGTATCACAAATAAAAGTATGTCATATTTTCCGTTTTCCATTACTCGAACTTCCCGCGGATTGTGGCTAATTAAATTAATCAAAATGGCCCCCTACCAAACTTCCTGCACTATCTCCGGAACGACAATGGAGAGCTGAAACTCCGCGACTTTATAGCTTATCATATTGGGGTCATTTTGAGGCTATTTGCATAACCCCCCGAGCAGAGGATCATGGGTAAATTCAAGATGACGGCCACGTAGGGGTACCGGAAAAGTGATGTTTTCATCCTTTATCTTCAAAATTTCTGCTTTTCCGCGATGAAAAGTAGACAAAATCTATTTAATAAATACACTAATATTTACTAATTTATCATGTAGTGTAGCAGAGAAATTGCATCAATAAAAAAATCGAAAAATCGACCCAGAATGCCGTTTTTGAAAATGACGTCACTGTAACATCATCAAAGCGGCCATCTTGGATTGTTTCACTTTTTCTGGTAGAGCTTGACCCAAGGGTATAGTGTGTTAAGTTTCAGCCCCCTACCTAAGGGATAGGAAAAATAATTAGGGGGGCCATTTCGCTTCCCCCCCCCCCAGGCCTGGACAGGTCCCCAAAAACCCAGGCCAGAGAGGGGTTAATTAAATGATGTGATTTCACTTAATGGTAGGGAACAACGAAGGAACGAATCGGCACAATTAAATATGGCAACATTGAGATTTCCATATCGAAATGCCATTTATGTCACTGAAATTCATCACGTTTGCAGGCCGATGAACATTCGATTTTTAGCTGTCCGATGGCGGCTAACCAAACTAAAAATCCAGCAATTCACATGGCGTATAACCAGAATAAAAATTCAGCAATTCACATTCCACTGTCATTACAGTTTTTGATTGCATGATATTCCTGAAGAACTGTCACCATGTGCCATTAAAATCCAGATAATCATCTACACAAGTTTTCACTGAATAAGAACAATGTGAAATTAATGGTCAAAAGATATTTGACAAGACATGACCAGTCACGTATATACAATGATTTGCTTGGTCGGAGCGACCATATCCCGCTGACATTACAGCAGTAACCCCCTACCCAGCCCCCCACACACTATCCACTGATTCGGCGAAATTGTTCCGCTTCCACGTCAAAAGTCGGGACGTTGCCTCGTATACAAAAATTTGGACGTGTTCTGTACACCCAATTGCAGCTCCTGATGTTCCGCGGTTTCGCCATTTTTTTACAAACAATGCTCTGACCGAAAGAGTCTAACTAAATTGGAGAATTGAGCTGCAGGACCCAGCAGTTGAACTGCCCATGCTTGTCAGGTTGTCAGGTTGTAGCTTGGATTGTTTTGAGGTACCGATATATATAATGTGCATGTAACCAAATTAATAACAAAAACAGTTTTCTCTTGAAAGCTTGATGAACATGATGTGATATTTGTCTATCTAAGCGGTGCAAGTTCTTAAATATTAATTCGTATACCATAAACTAAAATGTATGTGGTTAATACGGATCATTCCTTGTATGAGATACGCTTGAAGGAAATCATGAAAGATTTTCACATGATCCCTCAACGAAGGAACGAGTTAAAAATTATCTTTGATGTTAGAGTATACCAAGTTGTAGAAAATTAAACTATATTATGGCAAACAAAAAACCTATTGATGTCTCATTATCGATGGATATAATAATCATAAAACCATAGCAACGCACATTTGTGTGATCAAAAGCTCAGTTGTCGAAATCACTGACCACTAGCAAGTTTCTGTTTGTCATAAGCGTGACGTTTCACTGAAACATGAAATACTCCTAGAATTCATTTTAATGACGTAGTTTTAAGCGCCAATTGTGGTCTTGTTCGTATTAATATATTATTGTTTGAATCGACATGAATGGTTACTTGTGTGAAAGTAGGAAGTCCGATCATTCGTCTAAGTTTGAAGTAATAGGTTTGGTCCGTTTCAATTTACGGAGCTGAGGAAGATAAATCAACATTGCAGGTGGTGTGCAACGTATTACACTCGAATCACGAATGAAAGCAAGACCACACTAGTAAGCTGGAGCCCTGCACATGCGCGTCAGTCATTATAAATCGCTTTTATTTTGTTGTTGATGCTGATTGCTCGGGAGAGATTCACCGATTTTGAGATGGCACAATGACATATTGTTTTATGAAATTAGGTCATTTTATTATGGAAGCGGAAATTCCAAATTGACAATGCCGGATCTGGAGCAAGTATTGTATGTACTTAGTGAGGTCGCCATGCCAGATGTCTAAACACAGGAATTATGATTCACTGAGAAATGTAGCAATAATAGCAAAACAGAGAGAAAAGTAGTAAGCAGCAATGCATAGTCCCGACAGAGATAGAGCTCTACAGATAGATATAGATTAAGCTGGGCTGATATAGCTGATACAACTATATGACCATGAACATAGAAGAATGAGATGATGTCAAAGGAACGGAACAATTCAAAGGCATGGCGCAATAACTAAATTAGTCCATATGCTGGCTCTGTTGTGACCCAAGTATATATATGATGTATGTCACTCCGTCCTATCAATCATACGCTCGGATATTCAGCTTTCAATATTTCGTCTTTCCTTGAACTCCAGATTCACCTTTTCCCGATTTTCCGGGAGATTATAGGCTCTAATAGAGATTCGGAGAGGACGAGGCTCGTTCCAGCGAAGCTTTCGTATCAACGGGGTGCGGTTGGTGTATCGAAAGATTACCCACAAATGAAATTAATCGGTTGGCATGAAATACAATACTAGGTTGTTGTATACTCCAATGGTTCTCGAAGAGCAGGGCCATCTATGATCGTAATATGCAAAACCGCTTATTTTGTGATAGAAACACTTACTTCTCTATGTAGACATATAAAGATATACCAAAACCAGACCCGCGACGAATGATCTGCAGATCAATAGGCCATCCATTGTTAAATGTCGTTTGAAGGAAACAATTTCATAGCTGTGTTTTTTTTAGTCTATCCCAAACAGTGACAATAAACAGTCCGGGAATTTCTCTTTATTGTTCGAATATGAGTCTAAAGCTCGCCATTCTAATACTGCCTCGCTCTGTCTTCACACATCATTATGTGCTCTTTAACTTATTTGTTTTATCATGGAAGTCACGGTGTGCGCTAAACGAACAAGTAACCGTCAACTAACCAGGGAACCGCGACAGACCATCCTCTCTACCCCCAGGCCCCGAGTTGCCAAACGCATACTCGTTGACAGCAGACTTCCAAAACATTGGACTGTGACTATAATCCATGTTAACTCACCAGTAAAGCCATTCCTGGGAATCTAGCTTCAAGAGAATATGTCTTGTTAAGCTTTTCCATGATAACTTAGAGTCTGTTGAAAGCTCAAATTTCGTGTCTATCGACGGGATGACACAAACTCTCCTGCATAAGTTTGTACTGGCATAGCTAATTGATTTCAAGATCCACGGCCAGCGTACCCCGCAACCCTGGCTTTACGGCACAAGGAGTTGGGGATTGCATATTACCCGATGCGCCAGACAATCAGCAACCTGAAAATAATTCAGACGTTATACAAGCTATTTCTCCGATGCTACAGGATTATGCGCGCTTGGAAGAGACTGCTCTCCAACTTCAGTGGCAAACTTTCCAAAATCAAAATTGTCAGCCTAACCAACAGAGTGACTGTGTCGGGCTACTACGCTAACCCGATCGCAACGACGTGTGCAGTACGCGCTCAGTCATATCATCCAGTTCATATTCAGCCTATAGAGTCAGTGCTAACAACCACTCCTACAGCCAAAGTGGATTTACCGATAGCCCAATAAAAGTGCCACAACCAGACCGGCATAGCAACTGACGAGCCGATATTTCAGAAATTTTATAAATATAGTCTCTGCTCGTACACCTTCACACAAACCATTAGCATGAACACATAACTTAATCCTACCTGGCCTGGACTTTTTGAGACCTGTCCAGGCCTGTGGGAGGGGGGTGGGCCGAAATGACACTCCCCCCCCCCGCCTAATTATTTTTCTTATCCCTCGAGCTAGAGGGTTGAACTTGGGTTAGGGTTAAAGGGTTGAACTTGGGTCACGCTCTACCAGAAAAAGTAAAAAAATCCAAGATGGCCGCTTTGATGACGTCACAGTGACGTCATATTAAAAAACGGCATATTATGGTCGATTTTTCGGTCAGATTTTTGAATTTTTTTTTATGCAATTTCTCCACAGTTTTTGCCCATTTTTCATCGCGGACAAGTCGAAATTTTGAAGAAAAATGACGAAAACATCACTTTTCTGGTACCCCCATGTGACCACCATCTTGAATTTACCCATGAGTGGGTTCTGCAAATAGGCTAAAAATTACCCCAATATTACAAACTATAAAGTCACGGAGTGTCAATATGCTCTCAATATGTTGTCGTTCCGAAGATAGCACAGAAAGTTTGGTGGGGGGGGGGGCGAGAGGAGGGGCCATTTTGCCCCCTCCCCCCCCCCAAGGCCTGGTAGGGTTAAGGGTCATATCGGTTGCGTTGTCACGTTAGTGAAATCAATAATTGATCGAACATGAAATACAGATATAAGGGCCATAGATGTCAGAGAAAGCTCAGCACGAAGTGTAGCAGTTGTATTCATTCTTATATACGCCATGTATGAAACAAATGCATGTTAATCTCTGGGCAGTCATTTATACCAAGGAAGAAATCAGACCTCTGATCGATCCCGTGACACGTGGTTGGTAAGCGCGATAACTTTTCGTGGAATGATGGAGATTCTTCCACCAATAAATATACCATATCGTCTTCCTTTATTACGGTCTATTTCGAACGGATCGTTGAACCTTGTGGTTACCGAGTTCCAGTGCAGTAAAGTTTAGTAGTAATCAGTCATGCTAGAGTTCTGTCATCCATTTTCTAATTAAACAGGTGAGATACCTTTCTATGATAGAAAATGTCGAGATGTCGCGTTGAGAACAAAGGGCATTCTTTTCACTGGGGTGATATTCAAGATTTTCGAGTATTTGATCGTTCTCTAATCACACAGAGCCCGTTTCAGGTCCGGGTAAAATTGTTTGCTGGCTTCCTATTGGTCCCACGAAGGCAATCTCAGAGATAATCTATTAACCCCTCGTGATTTGCCGTAATTAGAGAACGAGATAGATTGGTCTGGATACTGAAATCTGTGTCATGGGATTAACATAATGATATATCGCCGAATACATGCCAGCATTGAAATGCGGACTTAAGCCTAGCAACATTTCAACAGTACATGTATGTCATCAGATTGAAATTTAATAAAAATGAATAAAATAATAGTTTGTTCCCTTGCCATACCAGATTATTTTTTAACAAAACTGTTCGTTTCTGTATCCTCATATTCATGTGTGAATATTTCATTTATTTAGGTTCATTTTTTTACGTTGTCGAAATACTTACAAGAATCCTATTCGCCGCCACCATTGCATCGCTTTACTTGATGGCTTTTTATATTACATTGTTCCACTGAAGTGGCAACTCACCCTGTTGGATGAACTTGTCATCTGGTAGCCATAATCTGGCTGTTTTGATGGGAGAAATGCAAAGTTGTATGTTTACAAGGAGTGGGCAATTTATCATCCTCTCATCGTTCGTTCAACCTGGGATCGAATATAAGAACACCTGGTAAAGTTTGAACAGGTCTTCTTAGAACCTGTCCAGGGCTGGAGAGGTGCCATTTCGCCGCCTTTAAATACTTTTCTTACCCCTTGAGCTAGGGAGCTGAAACATACGGTCATCCAAGATGGCCGCTTTGATGACGTCGCAGTGTTTTCAAAAAACGCATTTTTGTTAGATTTTTCAGTCAGATTTTTCGTTATTTGTATTGTTGCGTTTTCTTCGCAAAAGCTGCATGATAAATTCGTAAATACTAATCGGATATGAATAAAATAGTTTTCGTCCATTTTCCTCACTGAAAAGCAGCAATTTTGAAGAAAAATGACTTTTTTGTACCCCCACATGACAACCATTTTAAATTTACCTATGATCCTCTGCTCAGGAGATAAGGCAAATAGGCTAAAAGATGACGACAACATGATAAACTGCAAATACCTGGAGATCAAAGCCCTCAATGATTTGCCGTTCCGGAGATAGGTTAGAAATTTGATAGAGATGCCATCATATCCCCCCCTCCCCTCCGCCCCCACCCAAGGCCCGGTAGGGTTAAAGGAAAAGGAGTGTATCACGTTTATGTTAGAGCGCCCATGATGATTTATGTTATTATTTTTCAAACAAGCTGTATTTCCTAACGATAGTATCCAAACACCTCAAAATACATACAAGTAAACAAAAGATATCTGCCGCAACAGAAGCGTTTATGCGAATTACTAGCCGTTCCAAGGTGGAATATATCTGGTCAAAAGCTGGTTTGTCAAATTCAACATTTCGGCAGCGCAGAACGCATCTTAAGCCAGAGATCATGCCTGTAGTGTCTTCATAACTTCGTCTCTCATTGACTTCTGTCACAAAGGCTACCTAATAAATGCTTTGGAGATGAACAGTCATATTTCTCATCTCCACTCCAATTCCCCATCCCCACTCCTCCTGTACATACAGCTAAAAAGGCTTCATTTATCTGTTACATCGCTAGTATTTAAAACACCCCCCCCCCTCCCCCGTTTTAGTTCATATTTCACGTGTAAATCCTTGATCAAACCTGGCATACCAATGTGCTGTCAATGGGGGCCGACGAAATCTTGACAATAATCCAAAGTGCAGCGCATGTTTGCATTCATATAACGTCGAGAAGCACATTTAAGCGAATCCCAAGACAGTCGCTTCTGCCAAACAAGTGAAAACATTCGGTCGATCCCGTGACACATGGTTGTTAAAAGATTGATATCTTTTCATGGGATGATGGAGAATATGAGATTCTCCTGTCAATAGAGATATCAGAGAAAATCCCTCGTGAATTCAATCATCGCGACTTCCTTTCGAGGGATTATATTCCGAGCAGATCGTTAAACCTCTCTGATATTGAATTCCAAAGCAGAAGAATTTAGAAACACTCAACCAGAGAATCCGTTATGCTCGAATTGCACCTCCCCAGATCGGACAAACTGGAGGAATATATAAATATTTTACAAAATTTGTACACAAAATTATTACACAAAGGACAGAGCCGGTAGTTTCTCAATCTTAGGTCGCATCGTTCAGCAATCAAATCTGGGTAAAACTGTTTGGTTGATTCAGAACGCGCATACAGAAAGGCAATCTGGCATAATCTATTAACCCTATCTGAGCTGGGCTTTTTAGGACCTGCCCAGGCCTGGGCATTTCGCCCCCCCCCCCCCCCCCTCCAGCCCTAATATTTTTCTTACCCATGACGTTCATAATACATTTATGATATTCGTGCCAACCCTATCTACCCTAACGCCGACAGTCTGACGGTTATTTTATCCCACATATCACGTTTTATTTCTTCTCTTCAAAAAAATAATACATCCGCATACATACTACTTTACCGTAGTGTCGTCGTTTTATAAAAGCAGTCTTCGCCATTCCAGCTAACCGCTAGAAGTAAATTAAGTAGTGCCGTTTTGAGAGCCAAAATATAATGCGTTGATCACTTGATAGAACACAAACTGCAGGATGGCCATGTTCGAATAATTCCAAGTAATAGAACTAAGGTTAGTTGATCAAAGAACAATAATGTGTAGACACTAAAACGGCCCTGATGTTCACTTCCAGTTCATCTGTTTCGTACCTCTCTGACCCAGCTAACCAATCAATATCCAGAACTGGTACTTCCGGTTCATCCAGTGCCGCTATTGTTCAACCATGCCATTGATGGTCTTTGTAATTTCTCTGGGCGTGTGGATGTTGACATTTCGAAAGTACAAAACATAGACTGCCCAAAGGACCGTGCAAAAGCCTAAATCAATTAGCGATTGAGAGTCTAATTTGCTTTCCAGTGTTCTTACGGGCGAAAGAAAAGAAGACAGGCAGAGGAAACAATACTTTCTTTAATTCCACGGCTACGCTTCTTTGGCAATTCAGGGGGAAATCTCGCTAAGAATTAATGATCAGCAAAACAACCACAAATCAAACTGTTTTTACAGATCTCTCCCATCAAGAATGCAATTAATTGTCAGTCCACATCACTCATTAGACAGAGTAAACTGAACCCCTGAAGCAAATCATGAAACTTTAGATACAACGGGATCTTAGTTTCACAATAAAATCGGACCATTTGAGCCCATGGCCCACGGCTTGAATGATTTTGATTAGTTTGCATTGTTTTGTTTTATAAATTTATCCGCTGGTTATACTCAATTCGGAGTAAGGTAATATACCACGAGACGGGATCATTGTCAGGTCCAACTTGATTGTGGCAAATGAAAGTCCAAGAATAATTTTCAGATTTCAATCATTTTTTATGATGCAGATTTCAATGGTCGCAGTTCCGGTGGCCATTTTCCAACATCCGGGAGTGTGCTCACTGAACTGATGGAGTTGATTTGGTATTGGTTGACGATGGCCAACATTCATGTACGCAATGCGTTAGCCAGGGCGGTTTTGTCGAATAAAATCAAAATGTGAAAATGCAAATACGATTAAATGTGCTTTTTTGTGGTTATCAAAGTAGGATTCCAGTAAAGATTAATTCAAGAAGAATTCACATTTTACGCGAAAGATGATCTATCTTTGGAAACGAAGCACGTCTGTGTTCATAAATATGCAAACAAAAGTAAAGAATTGAAACCAATAACCTGACGAAATGATATTACCACTGTGCATTAATGTTGAAAATAATGAGTGAATCAGTCAAAAACGAATCAAATCAACTATGCGAATTTGAATATCAGGTAACTTAAAACTGCGTATGCACATCCTGACTAGCAGCACCTGCTACATCCTGTAATAATTGTAACGATTTCAATCAAACGCATATCACATAACAAAATTAGTCCGACAGGCCGCGACCAACAAATATTTTGAAGATTCATGATAAAAAAATTAAACACGGATGGCAAAATATGATGTTAGTCTATATGATCTCTGATATAACGCTTAACAGCGTTCAATTCTGTAATTCTGGTGACTATTGGCCGCCTCAGCACGATGGGTTTCAATGGGTATCAAAGTGGCCAATTTACATCGCTAGATGGTGTTGCAGCCAAGTCAGCGGAACGACGTCATTGCAGCCTGTGGGGCCAGAGCTGCCGATCGCCGGTTGTATTCATGTAAATTTGCCAGGTTGGAAAATTTGCGATATCTGTCGTGTTGCTGGGTATAATATTTAATGAAGGAAATGCATTGATCCATTTACTGAGTCTAAGAAAACAAAACGCACGGACAAATGTTTGTTTGAATTTTAACAATTAACCGATCAGACCATGACCATTTTTTGTGAAAAAAATAAGCATATGAAATATCCGGATGCGATATGAAATTTTGTAGCTGGGAAAATCTTTGGCGATTAAATAATTGCGAAAACGTTGCGACTACCACGAGAACTTTTGCTATGCTCTCATTTGTGTTCACACCGTCAATACCGTCAAATGTTAACTCCCCTAAAGCAGCGACGTAATGCGGTCCATTAGGGGTCACGCTTAAAACTTGGGATATAGCATAATCAAGACAAAATATAGATGATTTTATACCCGTCATTATAACAAAATTGGATTATGATGAACTTGCACGAAACTAGCTTGTGTTTATACACAGATGTATTTTATACGATCCCGGATCCAACTACGTTAAATTACAAGGAAACAATTGAAGATTATGCCTTTAGAGAAACAAAGGTGCACACTATCATCTGACTAACTGTTGGACGTGGATGTAACAGGATTACTGTAGAGGCAGTAATTTCATCATTAATATTTTATCATGCAACCTTCGCGATAATTTTCTCCAGCTATAGTCCATAGCTACATGTATACAATACAAACGTCTAGTTCATCATTCAATATTCAGTCGTCCATCAAAGAATTTCCGCGTCCATAATCCAAAGACCTAATTCATATAATAAAATTAGCACCAAATTAAAAGGATAAATCATAGTACACATAAAACTAGGATAATTTCCTGCAAAACAGAAACGGAGAATATCCGCGTCCATAATCCAAAGACCTATTCCATATTCCACATAACAGTATTAGCACCAAATTCAAAAAGACAATCATAGTATACATAAATATAGGCTTGTTTCCTGCAAGAGAGAAGCAGTCAACAGTTTTCAATGATGCCGGCAAGACATCATGATGTTCCCAAAATATCAAATCTGTATCGCTGATCAGTATTGTTAATTCATATGATATACGTTGCAAAGTCGTTATCTAGACTATGAAGTATCTCAGTCACGCTTTTATTTTGACTGTTCATATGAACATATGTAGCACCTTGAATTAAGTTCCATTGTGCTACGTAAAAATGAAGCGACTTTACGACGAAAGAGGTGATCACAACTTCGACATCGTAAACTATCCCCTTCTGGACAACAATATTCCAGTGGAACATGCATATGGCGTATACATATCTCGTCTAGTAGCATTTGCTAGATAATGTGTGAAAATGTGCCGATTTTAATCAACGTCACAAATATTATTTGGAAATACATATCGCACGCTGATAGAAAAATACGGGCGTAGCGTGCAAGATCTATGGCGCTCAGTTTCGTAACTTGTGTCTAATTCCGCTTAACCCGGGGCTAGCGGCCGTAAGAACCCATTTATTTCAAGATACTCATGGCGTTGACATGAACAGACACAAAGCGTGACTGAGATACATCATACTCCAGACAACGACTTTACAAAGAAAATTATATGGATTTAGAATACTGATCAGCGATACGGATTTGATATTTTTCATAAGATCAAGTCTTGCTGGCATCAGTGATATGCTATGATTTGTTTTTCTTAATTTGGTGTTAATGCTGTTATATGAAATAGATAATTGTATTATGAACGCGGAAATTATTTAATGAGCGACATTGGATTACGAACTAGACGCTTGTATAATGAAATATTCGGATCCCTTGGTAGATCACGAACTAGAAGATGGCCATGCCAGGAGCATTCCAAAAACTCGACATGACGTTAGTTGGAAAAATATTTACTATTGATCAGCTTCGTATTTCTTCTATGTAAGTGAATATTGAGATTTCAAAATAACAAATCAGAGAATGCACTACCCTTACAAACAAAAACGTGGGGATTGCGTAGGGAAAGTGTGGGGTATTGGTGGGCGCGTGGGGTTCGTGTGGGGCGAAGCGTGGTTTGGAACTTTCCTCGTGGGGATAACGTAGGGTTTGTGTGGGGCAGCTGCCGACGGTTACGCAAATTTAGCATAAATATGGGGATTATGTAGGGCTGATGTGGGGATTATGACGGATGAATGGGCGAGAATTCAAAGTCCGCGTGGGGATGGTGTAGGGCATACCTTTATCTGCTACATATCCGAAGTCTAACGTGGGGTTGGTGTAGGGAAAATGAACTTCGGAGTTAATCGACTGAGTTGTTTGTAGGGATTAGGTGGGGTGGACTTTTTCCAGCGCTCGTTGACAAAGTCCAATGTAGGGAATGTGTCGGGCTGTGCTGAAAGTTTAAGTCCGGCGTGGGGATGATGTAGGGCAAAACACTCGCCGTTTTCATAGCTTAAGATAAACGTGGGGATTGTGTTGGGCAAGCATTCTTCCATGCCTAGCCTAAGACAATAGTGGGGTTGAAGTGAGGCGATATTTTATTTGCACATATAGTGTGAGATAAATGTGGGGATCATGCAGGCAGACTGTGAACTCTGTTTTCTTAAAACAGTAAAGATTTTGGGCCAGTTTCAGTTCAGTAGCGTCGAAAAGACTGATCCGCCAGCCCACACCGTCAGAAAAAAGGTGATGGGCCATCAACTTTTTGGGGTGATGGGGTCTGGTCATCACCCTTTTAGGGTGATGAAAAGAGTGATGAGAAAAAGGTGACGACAAAATCCATCACCCTAAAAAGGTGATGAAACCAGGCCATCACCATAAAAGGGTGATGAGATCAGGGTGATGAACGACGAGTGGCCATCCTTGGTCATCACCCTAAAAAGGTGATGAAATATCATCACCTTGTTAGGATGATGACAGATGAGTGGTCAGACAAGATAAATATTGGTTTCCAAAAATATATTTACCTCTACAAAATTTCTGTAATATATCAGTTTCATTATACTGTAAATTGATATAATTTGTAATAATTATGTGATAGGTATAAAAAGATTATTTTTTCATTCACTTGCATTACTAATGGAAAATTTATTTACCCCTCACCAGAAAGATAAAGATTGACTTGGAAAGTCTATGTAATTATATATGTTAACGAATGAAGAGAAATGACGTCAGAACAATTTTTGAATGTTAGCGAAATTAAGTTGTTTTGGTGGAGACACGGTTGACTGCACATCTATACCGTTGTCTTCCGCATTTGAATTCTATTTCCAATAATGATTTATTCAATGTAATAATGTCATGTAAAGTACAACACGTTGTCTGTGCTGTAGCTGAGTATATTTAGGTTTCCAACGTTTGTAGGATATAAACTAATTATAACCTGGGTATACTATATTCGTCCCAGCTATAACAACTATAGTATTATATGATCACCTCTGTCACACACAATAGGGACCATAAGTGATTTTGCCGCTGTGCGGCGCCACGTGTCTTATCGGACCCGCTGTAGGAGTTGTCTTTTCCTGAGTGCCATGTCGAAGCTGCTGTCAAAAGTATACGTTACGAACTTGGTTGATTTTTCTTCACCAAGACGTTAAGATGGCGAATAAATACGAAGAATGGACGCTGAAAGACCTAAAAGATGAACTGAGGAAACGGAAAGCTAAACTATCGGGAAGAAAACATGAATCAGTCGAGCGGTAAGGTGTTTTGATTTACATGTCAAATCAGATATACCTATTGACGTGCACCCCATTTTCGTGGCCTACAAACTTTTCGCAGTATTACTGTTATGACCTAAAAAATGAATGTTTATTTCCGATTTATTTAAAAGTTTCTGTCCCTAAAACGGGATGGATATTCAGACAGCTGGTCGTTTAGGTACAGGGGTGAAATCACCTGTTTTCGAACCAACACGATATCAGTACAGTGACGTCGCCAGTTCCGATCCAGTGTCAGTTCCGACCCACTTCCCAAAATATTGCTTTTTGTCATAACCATGATCACGCGAAATCATAAAACATTTGGTGTATTTAAGCAAGTTGATCAACCTCTCAATCATGATGGTAAATTATATTATGCATTCACTGGTTTCGTTAGGAGACAGCTTTGCCGAACCACTGCATACACACGGCTACATCGGTCTAAGTACAAACGCCATGACTCGCCGTTGGTCAAAAACCGTGTCGTCTGCCAGGGCTTCCGATCAAAGTTTTGATGTTTTGTTTCTCACATATAATTATCATATGGTACTATGTATCTGTCATAAATTTATTTACTGGGGTGTCTCTCTAAAGGCTACCTGCTACCAATATATCTTGCCAGTATGATCAGCTCGACCATATTACTATCACCCCCAACCCGCATTCTTTAACGTCAGATGTTCACTTATCAGACGAGGACATTCAAAATGAAATATCCAGCAAGGACCCTATTTTGGCGGAAAGTTATCATGTTGACGATTACATTTGTTTATATCTGGGTCAAAGGTCAATGTCAAAATGAGGCAGGATCGGAACTGGCGACAGTGGGTCAGAACTGACACCTCTCATTAAGAAATGTAATTTTATTTTCCCTGCAGTTCAGTTTATCCCTAGCTAAGTTAGTTTGTTAATAAAGGCGAGGGACAATTGTACGGCGACCAAGATAATGAATATGCCAATCAAACCATTTCCTTCTGAAACAGATGCAAATTTCACTTTAGTGGGTCAAAACTGGCGACTTGTCTGTACTAAGTTAATTTTACTGACCGCTAGTTTTAGATTTGATACGGTGATCTGTCCGGTGAGAATATATGTTTATATAGAAACAACAGAGAAAAAGTTCTGTATATGAAACTATTTCAGGCCAGGAATGTTTTTATTATTATTATTGAAAAAAAAAAAAAATTGGGGGGGGGGGGCGAGGTGCAAAACTCCTATTGAATACATCTTCTTTTTTTATCAGGTTGCAAGCATATGACTGAAATGATAATTTCAAGGGTGATGGTGTCATGGAACCAGAGCATGTCATGGACATTCCGCCATCAGAAGAGTACAAAGATTTGAACACGGACTCCAAGGTAGAGTAAATATCCCTTCAATGACTGTATCTGGATTGATTAATTACTAGTCATTGATACACTTCATTATTGCAATATGAATTGTTTGTTTGTATGGTAGTTTGTATGTCGTTGGCTGAACACCTCATCTACATTTACCTCCATTAGTTTGCTCTCAATGAAAAGGAAGATTGATTTTTATTTGCAACGGAATGAATTTTCTGTTTACAAGTGAAATAGGCTGAGAGCACAGTTTCAAATATGAAATTCTGTTCTGTAACCGGTACTTTAGACTATAAAACTGTCACGTTTAGCAGTATTCTGTTGGTCCTATCTGTGTTTCTTGCCTGGCATGTACTGGTCTTCAGTGGCAGCACTGGTCTGCAAGATCGGGCAGATCAGAATGACAGATTCCTTCAATGTAATTTGATACTAAAATGCATTTCTGCCTCTCTTTTCAGGTAACAATAATTTGCTAGAGAATGTATACTGCCCTGATTGAGTTTTATCTAATATAAATAATTGTGTTTGTATTTCAATGATCTATAGGAACAGGCAAATACTGGACCCCACTCATTGTGTGAATTGATAACAGGATAATGGATTAGATTGGCTTGTGGACCTCATGTGAATACCAGTTATTCTCTCCTACAAGGAAAGGAAGTTACACCTGGAGGTGAGGAAATCTTATAATCACTGCATGTCTGA
This sequence comes from Hanleya hanleyi, assembly GCA_036873755.1. Lineage (NCBI taxonomy): Eukaryota > Metazoa > Mollusca > Polyplacophora > Lepidopleurida > Hanleyidae > Hanleya > Hanleya hanleyi. Next base: position 56,168 of record JAVTVY010025987.1, read on the forward strand.
GAAAAAACTGTGATATCCTGTTCATTTCTAAGACCTGGGATGTCCCACCAGTTGTGGAGATAGAGGTGCCAAACCAGTTATTTGTACCTTATTTTGGGGAAAAAACAAAACATCTAAAGTTATGTCCCCTGATTTATTTTTTTGTTATGGCCAGCCCCTTGACTTACTGTACATTAGGGGTTAAGAGTCTCAAAGTTGTTTCAAATATGTTCCCAGTAACAGATCCATATTGCCTTCTGATGAAATGTTTTCTAATACTTTTTATACGCCCGTCAAATTTGACGGGACGTATTATGGTATGGCGTCGTCCGTCCGTTAACTTTTTCTCGTCAACGTAACTCGTCCTAGAGTTTTCAATGGATTCTTTCAATATTTGGTGCACCTGATCGGTACTATGTGTAGATGTGCATGAAGTTTTTTCGGCCCGATTCGACGTTTTCTTGAGTTACTCCCCTTGATTTTGGTCTGAAATCCTTGTATTTGACACCTACTGTCTTCGTCAACGCAACTCGCCCTAGAGTTTTCAATGGATTCTTTTAATATTTGGTGCACGTGATCAGTACCATGTGTAGATGTGCATGAATTTTTTTCGGCCCGATTCGACGCTTTCTTGAGTTACTTCCCTTGATTTTGGTCTGAAATTCTTGTATTTGGCACCTACTGTCTTCGTCAACGCAACTCGTCCCAGAGTCTTCAATGGATTCTTTTGAAATTTGGTACACATGATCGGTGCCATGTGTAGATGTGCAGGAACCTTTTTCGGCCCGATTTGACGTTTTCTTGAGTTACTCCCCTTGATTTTGGTCTGAACTTCTTGTATTTGGCACCTACTGTCTTCGTCAAGGCAACTCGTCCCAGAGTTTTCAATGGATTCTTCTGAAATTTGGTACACATGATCGGTACCATATGTAGATGTGCACAAACTTTTGTTGGCCCGCTTCAACGTTTTCTTGAGTTACTCCCCTTGATTTTGGTCTGAAATCCTTGGATTTGGCACCTGATGTCTTCGTCAATGCAACTCGTCCCAGAATTTTCAATGGATTCTTCTGAAATTTGATCAGTATCATGTGTAGATGCGCATGAAATTTCTTCGAACCAATTCAACGTTTTCTTTAGTTATCCGCCCTTGATTTTAGTCTGGAATACTTTTTGTTTGGCACCTACAGTCCTCGTCAACGAAACTCCTAGGGGTTTCATTGCATTCTTTTGAAGTAGGTACACATGATTGGTGCCGAGTGAACATGTGCACAAACTTTTTTCGAGTTGATTCAACAGTTTCTTGAGTTACTCCCCTTGATTTTGGTCTGAAATTTAAATTTGACACATACTGTCCTCGTGAACGCAACTCGTCTCAGACTTTTTGATGGATTCTTTTGAAATTTGGTACATATGGTCAGTACCATGTGTAGGTGTGCACAAACTGTGTTTGAGCTGATTCGACGTTTTCTTCAGTTACTCCCCTTGATTTTAGTCTGAAATCCTTGTATTTGGCACCTACTGTCATTTCGACCTAATTCATCAGGCTGATGAGCTTACTTTTGCAGCTTGTGCTAACAAAAATTTTGTTTTAAAGTTACTGATACATGTACATAAGTGCATAACCGGGAGTGAGGGAATGTGCACCCCCGCAGAGTAAGAGTAACTGGAGTTTAACTTGCTCCTACAAATACCACTCTAGGCCCTTATGTATCCCCCCCCAACCTGATTTCCAAATCTGCCTACACCACTTACACAACAATGATAGCTTATACATGTACAGTATTATGACAATTGCAACAATACAAACAACATACGGTCCAGAAAGGTTCATTTGTATGGTTAACCTTTGTCTATAACAACATTCAGGAGATAAAAATGTTGTTTGTCAAAGTCTGTATGTTTTTACGGGCGTATTTTGGGTTCAATTGAACTCTTGTTTTATTGTCTTTTAAGGTGGCTATGTATGGTAAAACAGGCCCCTGTTTGTACTGCAGTCTTCACGAATAGTGATGATGGAAAAAATCACAAGGTTGTATTTTCTGGAGAAACAGTATGGCAACAAACTTCTCCCAACCCAGACCAATGTAGACGCTTTGTGTCACAGGAACTGGCTGAGCGACATAGTGTAAGTTGAAGTAAATTATTCATATCTGTTAGGAGAACATGGAACACATCAGTTCCACATCGCCAAGGTTGGCGGCTGTCACCCCCATATGAAGGGGAATACAGAAATCACTTTGTATTGCCTAACTGTACCGTGGATGATATCTCAGCTGCTATTTGATCGAAACATACATGAAGATGCTTAGTACCTTACTGATGTGCATTTTCACATTCTTTATGGCCCTTCAATATATGCATATCCAGTCCATATCTCGAATACCATCAAACTGCTCACTATGAATCAGGTTTCTGTGACCTGATAAGTTGGAGTTATCGAAGAATCGAGAGGTTTTCAGATGCACAGCTTCGTATATAAATTTGAAAAAATATTACTTGTTCTTTGATAGATCTGTATATCTCGAACCCTATGCTGTTAGTTATATGAACATAAAATGGTCTGATCAGCGATGAGAGTGATCTGAATTTATTGTGTTTTGTTTTAGCCAGTTTTGTAGGGGTCAATGTTTGACTGCCATTATCATGAAACTGGAATATCTGTATGTTCAACCATATTTGTTTCCTGTATTAATTTATTACGATAGCTCGGGTGTTCAGAATATACTAATCGTTTTTCATTGTTTGACTTCCAGGTTATGTTAGCAACCAGTTCAAGGGCACACTATGGTCCAAAGTAAGGAGAGGCATCACTCAGAAATGCCATGATGCAGCAAGGTCAGGTAGAATCTGCCAGAAAACACCATTGAAGCAGCACGATCTCCACATGTCAGAAGAGCTGGTGGACTCTTCTTCAGCTTCACCTTCATCTGCCAACGACAGTCCCCCAAGGAATGCTAAAGGCCATCCCACAACAGGTGGGAAAAGACCAAGACAGATTTTTTTAAACCTTTGAAGGATGGAAAAAAAACATTCTACTTGACACAGACTTTCAGTGTGCTTCCCATTTTGTGCTCGGGTGTTTCAAGACATGGTGCAATATATATTTTATGCTGTTAAAGAATAAAAGGTAAAATACGCGTGGATTTTGTTTCTGCTGGTGGTTATTTTAAGGGATGGATGATATTGCAGGAGGAATCGGGACAGACTAGACAGTCTGTACAAATGACATGCCCTTTCAGATAGAAGATGCCCCCTCCCCCACACCCCAGGAATTCTGTACAGTTGGTGTTTTGTGCACCCTGCCCCGTAATTTGCCTATTTGTGAGGATACTGCAGAGTGCTCTGCCCAATTCATTCCCCACTCCCAAATAACTACCCCGAAAATAACCCATTGTTGGTACATTCGGGGGCGACAACCCCACGCCATCCCCTAGGGTTACTGTGGAGATGTTGCCATACCTCTTTGTGGGGTTTTCTGCCCCATATTGGAATTACTGCCCCGCAGATTCCCCACGTGGGGATATTGTGGGGTTTTCTACCCCATGCTGGAATTACTGCCCCGCAGATTCCCCACGTGGGGATGTTGTGGGGTTTTCTGCCCCGCAGATTCCCCACGTCAGGATATTGTGGGGTTTTCTCTCCCACGCTGGAATTACTGCCTCGCAGATGCCCCACGTGGGGATGTTGTGGGGTTTTCTGCCCCGCAGATTTCCCACGTGGGGATGTTGTGGGGTTTTCTCTCCCATATTGGAATTACTGCCCCGCAGATTCCCCGCGTGGGGATATTGTGGGGTTTTCTGCCCCGCAGATTCCCCACGTGGGGATATTGTGGGGTTTTCTCTCCCATGCTGGAATTACTGCCCCGCAGATTCCCCACGTGGGGATGTTGTGGGGTTTTCTGCCCCGCAGATTCCCCACGTGGGGATATTGTGGGGTTTTCTCTCCCATATTGGAATTACTGCCCCGCAGATTCCCCACCTGGGGATATTGTGGGGTTTTCTCTCCCATGCTGGAATTACTGCCCCGCAGATTCCCCACGTGGGGATATTGTGGGGTTTTCTGCCCCGCAGATTCCCCACTTGGGGATATTGTGGGGTTTTCCGTACATTGCTGGAATTACTGCCCCGCAGATTCCCCACGTGGGGATGTTGTGGGCTTTTCTGCCCCGCAGATTCCCCACCTGGGGAGATTGTGGGGTTTTCTCTCCCATGCTGGAATTACTGCCCCGCAGATTCCCCACGTGGGGATATTGTGGGGTTTTCTGCCCCGCAGATTCCCCACTTGGGGATATTGTGGGGTTTTCTCTCCCATATTGGAATTACTGCCCCGCAGATTCCCCACCTGGGGATATTGTGGGGTTTTCTCTCCCATGCTGGAATTACTGCCCCGCAGATTCCCCACGTGGGGATATTGTGGGGTTTTCTGCCCCGCAGATTCCCCACTTGGGGATATTGTGGGGTTTTGCGTACATTGCTGGAATTACTGCCCCGCAGATTCCCCACGTGGGGATGTTGTAGGCTTTTCTGCCCCGCAGATTCTCCACCTGGGGATATTGTGGGGTTTTCTCTCCCATGCTGAAATTACTGCTCCGCAGATTCCCCACGTGGGGATATTGTGGGGTTTTCTGTACCATGCTTGACTTACTGCAGAAATATTGTGGGTCTATCCCATACCAGCTTTAAATATAGTTCCCCGCATCATCCCCACATGTAGGGAACACGTGGGGCTGAGGTTGGGATAGTGCGGGGATTTAATTCAGCTAAGCAGCATTAAGAAACTCCTTTTCCATGACTAAGTCCAATGTGGGGATTTTACCAAATCCCTACACATTCCCCACATTGGCTGTCCTACACATTCCCCACATGATCCCTACACAGCTTGCCCGACATAAACCCCACAAATTCCCCAGCTTATTGGTTTGTAAGGGTAAGGACTGTTCAAGAGACAAAACCAGTTACAATAAAAATTCTAATTATAATTTGCTTCCCGTCATTATTACGAGCGAAAGAAATAACAGGCGCAGAAAAGACAATACTTTCTTTAATTCCACGATTGCGCTTTCTCTGCAATTCAAGGGGAAATCGCGAAAAGATTAATGGTCAGCATAACAACCACACATCAAACTGTTCTTACAGATACATGTAGCTCCCATCATGCATGCGATGTATTATAATTCCAAATCAATCTTTATATCAATATACCAGGGATACTAGTAAACTGAACCTCGTAATCAAATCATGAATAGAACGGGAACGGTTTTCTCATTTGAACTCATCCTCCGCGGCTTGAATGATCGAATCATTTTGAAATATTTGTATTGTTTTACAGTAGAAAGTTATTCACCGGCTATATTCGCATTGAAGTAAGGTCCCCTAAAGACATAAAGCCATGATCAAGTCGAATTTGATTGTGGTCAAAGAAAGTCCAAGACGCATATTAAGATTGGGGTTTCATAGGAGCAGATAGTAATGTCCGCCCTTCCGGGCCCATTTTTCTTCAATCTTGAGCGCGCTTACAGTCGATGAGACGTTCGTGTTGGAAATGATTGCGGATGATCGCCACTAATGCACGCACTTCAATTTGGTGATAGTGATTCCGAGAAAATGTTCGCATCTGTCCTTGAAAACAATTATTGAAGCATACCTGCTTTCATAGATAGAAAAAAAAAAGATTGAGCAATTATCTGAATTGATACTACTAATGGTGCAGTGCTGTTAAAAAGAACGATCGAATCTGTAAACGATCCTTTAATCTGTGCGAAATTGAAAACTCTATACTCTATACACTTCACATAGCCTATCCCTAAGTAGTGGCACTTACTGTAAATACTGTAACAATTGGAGGCAATGTCATGGCATGTTACCACTTTAGTTCGCCAACGCGCCTCGACTGTTTCTCAGATTCGTGATAAAAAACAGACACGATTGGCGAAGGTGTACATAATCTCTAGGGTTACATTTCTTAGTGTTCACCTGGTGAATTCTGGTTAACTGGGATACTTCCCTATGATGTATTGCCTGCATCATTGAAACTCTTCACCACGTCACTCTTGCACAAAATTGGGTCATGGTTTTATGGTATTACCTACTTGGAAATTCGTACTAGTGTTTTTGGAAATTAGGTCTTTCTATTATGGACGAGCAAATTAATTATGGTCGACGAATGCCTCCTAAATGTCGGCTCCGACGCCTGTATTAATCTCCATGGATCTCGAATTGGGGGTCATCATTTGAACTCGGAAGATGTTTTACTCAAGGGAGAATTTGGCACCCCTTGCGATAATATTATACTCGTCATGTTAACACCAGTGAATTCTGACGACCGCTTCGCTCTTTCATGAGTCTAGATCATGTTTATACACAGATTTGTTTGATACAATCTCTGATCCGACTACGTTAATCCTATCAGGCCTACCAAACTTTTCCGTGAATCCTATTGTTTTCATTATGGTACAATTTATATTATACTAGGTGCAAAGGATCATGGAAAAATTATAAAATGACTGCCACGAAATGTCCTCAAAATGTTGTCTTTTCTGTCCAGTTTTTTTTCGGATTGGCCTAAAATGGCATAAGCGTATTTTCTGTTCCCAAAATTAATAATTCTCTGTTATATTATATTATTTTTTATTACTTTGAGATTACGCAGCACATATTCTAGTGCTAAAAACTTGTCGAGATACAAGAGTTATTCGATCCAGTGATCACCAAAGTAAGGCCCCCAATCGCCAGAGAGATAGCAGACCGGCAGTCTTGATAGCAAACACACACTGTAATTTCAAGTGACGCTTAGAGTGTTTAGTTATGCGTTTAAGCGTTTAGTTTCTGAACAGTTTGTTTATTAATGTATTTAGAAGTTACATGAACTGATTAACATACTTAAACAATGTGTTTAAAAAGCACATAGGATATGCCAGTAAACGAAGTGTTTAAGATGGTAAACGATGTGAATACGGGATACTCTCGCCTATATAAACACATCGGTTTACAGTGCACAATACCCTCTGATGATCACAGTGACACAGCACTCATACCTGAATACAAAGGAGGATATGTTTTGCTATTCGGAAATGAACGTTTGACAGTATTTTCGTTATTTTGGGATTACACTATCTTAGAGATTCGAATCAGCGACTACCATAGTAAAGTACCCAGCTATCAGCGCTCTATGTCGGCGATCTAAACTACTCGTCTAAATCAGTTACAAAGTGATCGTGTAACAGTATTTTCGTTATTTTGAGATTACACAAGTTTAGTATAGCAAGGATTCTAGTGCTGAAAATTGCTACCTCATAATTTTTTTGGGAGGCCCGTTGGCCGAGTGATTTAGATGGTTGATATATAGTTCTGGCGGTTCAGCGCTTTACTCTGGTTGTCGCTGGTACGAATCCCGCATGGGTCTCGACCAATTTTCACCACTAAAATCTGTCGTACGCTAAGAGAGTGTAATTTCAAAATAACGAAAATACTATTATACCATCACTTCATAGGTGACAAAAATATCTTTCTATGTATTAATCAACTATGGGAGTTGTGCCATTACATTCATCAGATGGGTACTGTATGTTCGCTTTCAAGGCTGCCGGTCTGCTACCTCCTGTTTGTTTGGAAGGACCGTTGGCCGAGTGGCTTAGATCGCCGTCATATAGTGCTGGCGTTTGGGTGCCTTACTATGATGGTCGCTGGTTCGAATCCCGAATGGGTGTCGACCAATTGTCAGTCCTAGTATTTGTGCTTCATTATTAGTGTAATCCCCAAAAAACGAGCATACTGTTTAAATGATGCAAAAAAATCTCTGTGTCATATTAATTAATATTAGGGAGAAAGTATCGAAAATTTAAAAAAAACATCACTCAATGGCTAACAACAAATTGACGTCACTGTGACGTCATCTTGGCGGCCATCGTGGATGGTTTTTTTTTACCTTTTCTTGGAGAGCTTGACCCAACTGTATAGTATGAAAATCTTAAGTCGTCTCCACCAGGGGTAACGAAAATAAATGCACCCAGCGTGCTGGGTCAGACCCATCATCCGAACGCATGACACGATCATACGTAGAAACTTCTGCTCGTGGCCATGCGGTAACGGGTGATATCTGAGTGTAATAGGGCGTTTCCCAAATGGTCATATCCGATTGGTCCCGTTAGCTCCGACATCGGTGCAATCACATTCATAAAACGAAGACACACCTCCAGAAAGCGATCGATTGAAACGATCCCTTGGTGGGCCTCGGATTGCCCCCATCACAAAATAAAAAGCATATCATTTTCCTGTGAACTGTCGCCAATTTTATTTTTTACAAATATTGTAATATGATTTTTCTTAAGGAAAACAAAGAAGCATGCTCCATTAGAGTGAGAAATAAAATAGCTAATTCACACAACTTCGGTTTGGTCTCCCACAGTCTTGCGCCTCGAGCATGTCGAGGGCTTAAGTGAAATTGACACGTCTCCTGTCTGAGATTTCCAGGTCAAAGTATTTGAATACGGACAATTTCATTGGCTCGTTTAAATGGAGCGGACATGCGACTTGATGCTTGGGGAAGCTGACATCGGGCGAAATACACGGAGAATGAAGACATTGAGCTAAGGGTAGAGTTAAGTGAAACGTGAAATGCCCTTAGCAAGCTAAGATGGGTCAGACCTCAATTCGCCCTTGTAGGGTTAACTGTAAAAGAAAACTACGTTTGTCGACGAGGAGTGAGTGAGTGAATATGATTTAACGTCGCTTTCAACTATATTGAGTCCTATTCCTTTTCATACCCGGGGACCACACGAGTGGGGTCCTATTCCTTTTCACACCCGGAAACCCCACGGATGCCTCAGTTAGTCGCCTCTCACGACAAGCTGTCTGAGGGGCCGAGGCCTATTCTTACTATGACCTGTGGTGTACACAATGACATCCCAGATCAATCCTCGGAAGCCCCACGGGGCTTGTCGACGTGGAACATGGAGTCTGCTGAATACTGAATATGGTCAATATCAACTAATATTGAATATCGAGATCTGATATTTGTCGAAGTCCATATATTGGAGCAGTGATGTGATCCTATATTCATTTCTAAGGAAAGCAATAAGGAATGTATTACTTGTTCCATTGGGCCGATCAGAATTGCTCTATTTGAAGTGAGGTCTTATTAAGCACTGAACATGCTACCGTTGCCCATAATCTGAAACACATAAGACGGCGACTGATTAAACATAGACTGCCAACTAATTTGTCAAACCTTCAAATACATCGACTATATCAGACTGTAATATCCCGTTTCCTTGTTAGGAACAATAGCTCTATCATATATATAATTCCCTATAATTTCCTTTGGAAATGTAATCAGCTATGATATCGAGATTAATGCCACCAAGAACGCCTGTTAGAAACCTCAGACTCGAGATTCTCTGCTCAGTCGCACTGTCTAATATGGGTAGTGTGGGTCAGAGGCAGCAGACGTGGCGGCGTACCGTGCTCGACCGAACTAACCCGAGTTCAACTGGTATTTGAAAGTGGCCCTGCTCATTTTCTCCTTTCGTCTGTGTCTGTACCAATCTAAATAATCACAGTTCTCCAGAATATATCCCTAGAAATGGTTGAAGCACTGGTCCATAATGATCGACGGGAGGTGAAGTGAATTTCATCTGCAAACCATAATGATATTTCTATTGTACCCGTTGATGGCTATTTTACACGATATCGATCGCCCGGTAGTTACGGGGCGGGTTCACAGTGGAAACGTTTCTAATATAAAAGCGGGGATCTGCGATTGCTCTCTTCGTTCCGCAAGAGTATGGAATTTTGTTTGCTTGGCACAGCGTCTAGTAGAATCAGTGATACCAACGGTTATATCGCACAGGCACCCTGTAAGAGTGGTTACCAGTTACTTCAAAATATGCTATTATAATAGTTGTTTTCTGTTTCGGGGTAAATATTTAAAGCAGATCCCTATTCACTGAAGGATTCTAGATTCAACACGACCAAGATTGCATCTGATGTAGAGAACATATTGACAGACAGAAGTTGGGGATGATCAATTCCATTCTACGTTTCAGATTTCTATACGACATGCAAGGGTCCGCAAAATAATTCCGATGGATTATTCACGCATGAAGCTGATTGATGACTTTAATGCTGTTCAATTGTTGTCTTATTCTCAGATAATGAAATTATCTGTTTAACTTAGAACCTTGTGAGCTATACGCATTGTATTCATCACCAGTACAGCTTGGGACGTTATTTGGAGAGAAACAAGTCGCTATAAAAGCGGAGGTGTTTATTGGCGTTTATTTGATTTCGTGATGTGTAACATCGAGTTTTATACCGGAGTATTGTTCGTTCAGTGATGTCTCGTTAAATGACAACGCAGATCTTCTTTTGATTACACGAACATCTGATGGTGAGTTCGTTTTATAATTGCACACTGATGTGAACAGAACATATCCCGATGAGAAAAATGGCATCTGAGATATGCCCTTGTTCGTGTTGGAAATTTCTCAGAAACAGCAAATATTTCTACGTGAAGGTGAAAAATAATCTGACGATGATATTGGCAGTCATGTTCGTGCTTCTCGTCTGCGTGAGTTATCTCGAAAATATGAAAGTTCGATATTTCTTGAAATATTACCCATCAGGAAAATTGCGGGATTCTTATTCGTCCGACAGAACGATTAAAGGGTTCGATCAAGGATACGATACAGACCGCACTGTGATTAAATTCCAAACCGATCGAAAATCAAAGGCAAGGACGAGAAGGACACGAGAGCTTTATTCGTGTACCGATATATCGACATTTTGGAGTATAAGAGAGAACAGGCAGTGGAAAGCTAAACTATCAGATCGGTTTCGCGAACTGAATTCGGGTTTTAACAGTGGTTGGCTGTTCAATGGTGTCCAAGAATTTCAAAGTATTCCTTGGTGGCAAGGGCAGATGATGGGAAAACAGCGATATATTGTGGCGTCATCGTTTCAACCGATCATCTCTGAAATGGAATTTACAATTTTACTGGGGTCATTCTACACGATGGCGGAGGTGTTAACTGAAGCTAACATCACGTTCTTCATGTATGGAGGTAGTCATCTCGGAGTGTATCGTCATCACGGGTTGGTTCCTTGGGATGACGACATTGACGTAATGTTAAACACGACTGATAAAGACAGAGTACAAAATATTTTGTCCAAGGTACCGTATTATAGTCTGCATTCTCCTCCGGGAGAACAATGGAAATTCTATGAGACATCATTGACGACAATAATACATAAACCTTACCGATGGCCCTTCATAGATATTTTCTTTTTCGCGGAAAATCGAACGCATATTTGGGATGAACTCGCATCCTACAGAAATGACTTTTGTTTTAGAAAGAAAGATATTTTCCCATTACAGTTTCGTCCATTTGAAGGTGGGATGGTTCCCGTACCGAGGCACTCAGATCATGTTCTGGCTCACAATTATCATATTGATATATGTAGAGCTAATAATTATTGGCATAAGTTCGAATCATATGCGCCGCGAAGTAGAAAGAAAAATATTCGATGTTCTTTGTTATACAAGATGTTTCCGTTTGTTTTTCGTACGGCGATAGGGCCGATGTGTGTTGAAGAACGACTACGAAAAGGTAACAATACATTATATCTAAACATATTCACTCAGTTGTAGCATACATTGTAGGCATTTGATTAATTTATGCAGTGACTCTGTAGCGATATATCAAGTCTTTCTTTGATTTTTACTGTTGTGCTGACTAAACGATTGAACCATGGTACTTTTTTGGCAATCTGAACTTGCTGGATCCGTCTGTACTTGAATTCCACTTTGTCGTTGTCTCATGGTGTTTAATATCAACATCTTTTAGATATCTATATGCTCTTTTGGATATAGCTAGCTAGACTCAAATATATGATCTTAACGGTTTACATCTATATTTCTTATCTGAATTTCACCGAATGCTTTAGCCACAATATGGATGTTGTTTTAAGGTTATACATTAACTTGACATTATAATTTGAATCGCCTTGTCTTGTTGTAATGCTATATTTGATGAGAATTGGACAAAAAATATAAACTTCGGAAAGTTGAACTATTCGAAAACATATTTGAAGGCTTAACCTCGGATGATGTTAAAGAAATCTTGGCGACATACTGAGTCACTTGTGCATTATGCTCACAAATGTCCGTGTCGACATGATTCCAGCGGTCGCGTGCAATAAGGATATAATAAATCCATAGCGCGAGGCTGTCTCAACGAAAGCGCGATCGATCTCTTTGTACGAGTTCCTAAAATCCAGTCCTCAGGAAGCCTCACTCGGTGAAGTCCATTCTGCCATTGCTTATAAGTCCTATATGAAAGTAGAATGCCATGATGCCGCTCTGATGCCGTGTGAATGGGTGACACTCAGAGTATCGTCATTAAGTCGTTTCGAATATCTCTATAGTACAATATATATATATATTTGCGGTAAAATAATCCCATTTCAGACATTTTGACGTAGGAATTGCATTCGTTTGGACAGAAATTTTATGACTTACCAATTTACCACGCTTTGATCTGGAAATGTTGCAATCAATGACACCTACTCAAAGGGTACACAATTTGTTCCCAATGGAATTATTACATATATGCTGTTATGTGGTGTTAGAGAATTTCACATCGTCAATTGTGAATGCGAATGTACGACTTCTTATACGGGAATATTATGTGGATAAGGTGCGAGGTAACATAATTCCACAAGCTGTGTTCGCGTTTAGTAAGGTATGTTCTTTCACAGCATAAAGTAATATAATTATTTGGGGACGTTATTGGATAAACGATGGTATAACTCCAGTGAATGGATACTCTAAACGACTGGTATTGATTCTGGTCAGTCCATTAACCGGAAAATAAACCACAGCGTTGATATATAGCGGAAATAACCCGAACGACCGATTTTGCATTTATCGCCAAACAAATACGATTGACTTCCTAAGCGCCGAGTCACCACAGTCTTTGCACGGTTAGTTAAAGCTGTTTTCTATATTGATTAAAGCGATTCGTTTCAGAACCCGTTCGTCCCGTGTATATATACGATACTTGTTTATACGGCTACATTGTACGTTAATGTAAGGACGGATATCACTTGTGCGGAAAACCAAGCACCCGAATCTGAATAATGTGATGGATCATACGTGTCGGATCCGACATTCAATACTCAGCCTTCGTCCACAAGAAATAGAGAATGTATCACCAGCACGTCGCTGATATAGATGTGGGGGGCCATCTTTCTTACACGGTCATCGCACATACAAAAGTGAAGCGATTTTTCAAAGGTATTGGCGCAGGAAGAGTTGAAATCGACATTATGCGTGGTGTCAAAATGCGCCAAAACTGGAGATTGCAGATTTCTGCTGAACTGTCAAAAACCTTGCTGTCCTGATACTCATAGAAACGCCTATATGACGATATCATTCCAGGTGTTGTATCTTTACTTAATTATTGCTTTGTTACCCTTTCTGTAGTTTGTGTACATAATATTTGTATCAGAAGATTTTCTTAATGTAGCTAATAACCTAGATTGTTCGTTAAATCTTCAGTATTATAATTTTAGATCAATTGATACCAGTGTTAGATAGCTTGGTGTTGATAATTCAACGCAACATTAAAAGAATGGTGGGCGAGTTTACCGCAATGGGGAAGTAATACAAAAAATTATCTTCCGCTCAGTGAGATACAAAAGGTCGCTACATTCGATGTTTCATACTTAGGGATATACTTTTACATATTCATTTAACTTTGCTCAGATTCTTCTTCAGATTCAAATGTTCAAGCAATATTGCAAATATAATGACTGCATATTTCTACAAAAATAACAAGAACCAAAAGTGATTCATGTGATGATTGTATTCCAGCCTCGCTTGTATTGTAGCTGTCCATGTGGATATATTGTATGACATGACCACACCGTCCTTAACACTACTAGATACTAGATACAAATATTTCAGAGCGATGATGTGATAGCAATGTCAAGTCATCTGCTGGCAAATGATGAGCTATGTGACCGCCAGATAGAAAAGAAACGGTCCAAATGCGGGAATAATTATAGAATGCATGCTCGTATTAAGAAAAAAATACCAAATGTCGAACTAGCGCTTCATTCCACATCATGTTTACAAGTTACAAAACTACAATCACAAAGATTTGTACAGAGGGCAAGCATCGGGGACGAAACATCCTCTAGCAGAATATCACCATATTAAAGCAACAATTGAAGGTAACATTAAGTGGGTGGTGGAAATTGATGCCATCGTACTTACAAGAAGTTATATGACCCCCCACACAAACATACTGGCTGCATATTAAGAACGTTCTCTGTTAGTGTAACCAAATCCACAACCCAAGGAGCATTTGAGGAATCTCTATCTGGTCACCTGGAGTAAATAGAAAACGTTATGCTTGAAAGTTCTCACGTCAAGCTGGTTGTGCATTTACAGAATATCAATGCATTTAAGGGATTATGTTTGAAATTGTTCTCAATACTGTAATATTTGGAGCGATGTCATGGACGAGAATGGTTGTTAGTAAAACTACAAACGTCATATTGATTTATTATATCGCACTGTTTCAGAAGCAAACATGTAGCCATCTGCAGCAATAATAGTCAGATCAAATTCGACTACCATCGGAACTAGAGCATTTCCATTCTATAGGAAATGTTGGTGATAAATAGCGAGCCTCCAAACACAATTTTAAACTCAAAATTGCAGCGATTTGAACCGACGGGAAAGCGGACAACGTAAAATCGTATTGCTGCAGGCATTCATTATTGGAGTTTATCGCAATGGGGAAGTAATACAAAAAATTATCTTCCGCTCAGTGAGATACAAAAGGTCGCTACATTCGATGTTTCATACTTAGGGATATACTTTTACATATTCATTTAACTTTGCTCAGATTCTTCTTCAGATTCAAATGTTCAAGCAATATTGATGAAAAATAATGTTATCAATTCATTCGTCTACTTCTACAACTGATATTTATCTATTACGATAACTGAATAGAGCGTATCAGAAAAAGACAAAACGTTTACAAAAATATTGATGTGGCAGCTATTGTTTCAAGGTATGCTTTATCAAAAAAGTGAATCAATTTTTGATGGATTGAGAGGCTGTCAACAGGTTTTTGGGGGGATTATAGTTTTTGTCAGCAAAATTCAGTGTCAAGTGGCGTATCACTGATAATCGTGCGGCATTCGTCTCGACCTCAATCAATATCAGCGGTAGGCGGATGGTGGAGGGTTGGGTCTCGATTATATCAGACCGCTTACTTTAATGTTTAGTGCTGTCGGAGCACCTTTCGGATACTCTAATACTCAGCCGAATCAGTTCGTATTCCAATGTGTTGAATTATGTCTTTTGTGTTCCGAGTGCATGAATATCTTTTACGATTATGCGTTCGCAGTCTTGTGCGGAAATGTGTACCCACAAATTAATGACAGCTTAATAACAAAACAATTTAAATAATATTAGCAGGCTATGGCGCCCAACTGCAACACGCATCATTCCCAAATAACAACCTTCAAATTACAATATGGTTTTGTGCGTTATACAGAAATTGTGTACTGTGAGGCCATGGTTCCTTTTCGAAGAGAAGTAGACTGGCGTAACCTTCCAACAATTGCGCTCTTTATTACTTTCAGAATTCAATGTGACAGCTGCTTGAAAAAAATATTTTAGGCCAAATCATTGACATTCGGCCCTGACAGAACAGCTAAGAACTTTCGAGTGAAACTCTCAGAATGGAAGATTTGAAAAGAAAATGAAGAAGGCATACGCCACATTTTGATAGATTTGATTGAATTCATCGTGAACAAGCCCCTAGGGAAATATCCACAATTTCTCAAAATCAATTGTGACACTGTCGGTTAAATAGAGAACTGCTGACATTCGTTATAGCGCAAAAAAAAATGTTACCATTATTAATTCAGCCCACGACCTTACATGAAAATTGCTTGAAAATGACGGGAAAAAAATTATTATATTATGGAGCTTGCATGTAATTTTTCATTACTTCAAACGATCCTTATCTCAACTCAGATAAATTGTGAATTTGCTGGATAATTTTCATTTTAATATCAACGTTCTTTTGAACTTTTCTATTATGAATGTGTTATCGTTAGCAGCACGCACAACATAGTATACACAACCAAGAGTTATTTAGCCATGTCCGGTTAGGATCTATATTTTTACCATATGAATTGCTTAGATTAAACTTTTTACCTTCATAGATTATCATCATTGCCTGGGGAACAAAGGTCTAAAGTTCAGTGAATAAACTAAAAAATTGAATCAATTATATGTATGTCCTCAAGTACTCCCACGGTGGTTGTCGCAATATCAGATCGCGCAAAGGTAGCACAGTGGTCATCAAGTGCGCAATGTGGGTCACTTTAACTTTTGTGGCATTTTTTCTTGTGCGTATGCCATTTTGAAATATTCAGGTAACCCTGGAGCAGAGAATTCTATGTAATTCAAAATGATGACAATATTGTCTTTTAAAATGTGAGCTTTTAATGTTTCAGGCCGAATTTGGAAGATTTTAACTCGGTTGTAGAGATCAATCTTAAAGTTTAAAATAGGCGTCAAATGATTAACTATGATGTTTTGAAAAGGCTCAAAACTGAGTCTAAGTTGTGCTTTAAGATGACAAACTTCCATATACAACTTTAGAAGACCGTGATGCATTCTCACCTACGTTTCGAGAATACGCTCTACACATTAAGCGTAAGGCGATAAGCTATGATGTAAATTGCTGAACTTTGGCAGAGTATTTTCGCTTTTTGCATAATGCTGTCCACAGGAATGTCCCATATTAATGCAAAGGAGTTCGTGGGTAATGGCACCCACCAACAATTCATATACGGCTGTGAGAGACAATCTGGAAGTGGACACACGGCAACCAGATATCCGCTTGGAAGCTTATCAAAGACCAGATGATATTAGATGACTCAGTTCCGAAGCTGTCCGTATACTTCATCATTTTTTTTATCGGCTGCTTACTCAGTCTTATTGCCTTATGAAATATGTTAAGTGTCAGAAAATAACTATTATGCTTCAAATAAATTGACTAAAATCAACATAAATAGCTACACGTATTGATACATGCCCATGATGGCGACCATTTTGAATTTACCATCATATATTTTCCTTCAATCAATACATACAAAACGTGTCATAATACAATGGTCTAGAAAATTCTTCATTGTTGAGTTTTGTGAAATCATAGTAGATAGAAGATATGTCACTCTCGCCTTTACTCCAAATCCTTCAGCAAGATCCTTTATTCATACCTGACCTGGGAGACTTGAGGCCTACACATCCCTGGATAGGGCCAATTCTGCTTCCCTCCACTTCCTCTAAATATTTTGCGTATCGGTACTCCAAGAGATAGGAGCCGAAACGCAAGCTGCAAAAGAAAATGAAAATAATCCAAATTGGCCGCAAGTCATAGTGACGTCATATTAATAGATGCATTCTCCGACTGATTTTACTTTCAGCTTTTCCGATTTTATTTTTGTTGCTATTTTCTCCGCATAATAATTTAGACGATAATTATCTTTATCGGGTGTGAGATAAACTAATTTTGCGTACTTTTAAGCATAAAAAGGCAATAACGAATGGAGAAATAGAGGAAAACGCAATTTTTCAGCGACACCCTCGTGAACGCCATTTTGAATTTGTCCATGGTCCCCTCGTCGGAGGGATATGCAAATAAGCCCACAAAAGGACCCAGTGTAATAATGTGAGTGTCAGCTATTATGTGTTTTCGTTTCGGAGATAGTGGCAAAGGTTTGGTAGTGGAAATATTGCCCCCCTCCTGACCCCCCCCCCCTTTCCTTCCACACCTGGTAAGGTTGAATCGACCAATTTCTTTCAATTTCCTGTGCATGGTGCCTTTTCTTACTTTTATTGCAGTTTCTTATTACAGTTAAACACAACTTAATTAGGGTGGTAGAAAACGATGCCGGAGTATTGACAAGCAATCATATGGCCCCACCGGCAAATATACTGGCTGCCTATTTCTAAACACATCACAAGAACCAAAAGTGGTCCCTGTGAATCCCAGCCACGCTTTTGTTGTTGGTGTTCATGTGGACATCTTCAATGACATGACCGCACGACTCGTAGCATCTGCTTGAGCGGTATTGGATACAAATATTTCAGAGCGATGATGTAATTGTCTTATCAAGTAACCCTCAGTGTGCATTCAATTACCCCTGTTGAGACCCTTGTGTGGTCTGGAAATGTGACCATCGCCCTGGGATTATTTGGAAACATACATATAATTGATATAAAATGGTGGTAGCTATTATTCTCCCAGGTTGAACCAAAGTTAGCAAATTCGGGACCTGCCTCTGGACTAATATGAGTGTCAGCTAGGTGCAATAAAACATGCACGGACGCCATTGTGGTCGCCTGTATTGGTAA
Organism: Hanleya hanleyi; assembly: GCA_036873755.1. Classification (NCBI taxonomy): domain Eukaryota; kingdom Metazoa; phylum Mollusca; class Polyplacophora; order Lepidopleurida; family Hanleyidae; genus Hanleya; species Hanleya hanleyi. The sequence continues at coordinate 74,594 of JAVTVY010025987.1, forward strand.
TTTTACAGATATCCGACAATTTAAAGGACGACAAATTGTTCAGATTGTGTATAAACCTGACAGTTTCAACGATGCCCATGCCCTTCACTAACACACGGAAAACGTATTTGCTCCGTCGGTAGGCCAATTTAGGTCTATGCAACTTCCCATCCACCACCATTCCCACACCTTCTGCCAACACTAGAATGATGAATTCCAGGAATGCCCATCTTCAACCTAATACAGCAATTACTGTATAATAAGCATGTGAAAACACACAAAAAATATAAAACCATGAAGTTTCAATCCGTCAACTTGGAACTGAGAAATCCGTCAACTTAGAATTGAAAATTTTTCAAAAATCGTTTCATTATTAACAAAAAAAAGCTCCGTTTGGAGAGTAATAATGTCTTGCTGGAACAAACGTTGAAATGCTAATTACAACCGTCTGGTCCGTCATTCATAATTCAGCCGTCGTCCATTAAAGAATATCCGCGTCCATAACCCAGCATTGTATTATTGCATAATTATAATTATATTGTAAGGCAAACAGCTATCAAACCATTAAGGATAGCTGGCCCTTTAGAGGCAGTTTTTGCACCCCCGTGCCAATTTGTCGTCTGTATCAATAAATAATCAAGATAACCATAATAAACTATATATTTTATGAAAGCGTACATCGTAGGGATTCCAACTATATGATTTGATGACCGACGCTGCTACTGTGTAGAAAATATTCCAATTTAAAAAAATTAAAATGAAAACAATAGCGTCCATTTTTCAATTGAAATTTCATGAAAACTGTTGGTCTTGTTTCAACTTTGATGGTATACCTTGATAGGAGACAATTCAAACTAGTAAACAGTATCTCTTTTTTTCAATTTGTGCCTGGTTTTGTTTTTACAGCTATTTTAGTAAAATAAATTAAAAAAACTGTACTATTTTACGGTCGTTCGTCTTAAAAGTTGAATGATTAAGAAACTAATCCCAACTTACAAAAGGTGAGATAATGTTTACTACATCACATTATAAGTAACAAGCATGCCAAATTTCAAAAGCGTAGCATGGATACTTTTCGAGAAATAAACGTTTAAATCCCGGATTTTGTACAAAAATGAAAGGCTAGAAATCGGGCAAAATGTGTCCAGCTATACATCTGATCAATTAATCCAAATTATTTGTTTGAATTCTATTGTCAAATACATTTTTAATCTGTCTAATGGGACCTACTCGAATTCCTGAGAATTCTTAAACGAGAGATCCTCAAGGATCTTGGCGCCCACCATTGTCCGATAATTGTAAGCTAATGACAAGAGGATCTTTTTGTCCATTGCTACTAAGAACAAACGATTGATTTGTAATTTTGTTTGCAAATTTTCGAATCGGACCAAAAAAGGAATCTTGCACAACTAGACCCCAAAGAGAACCTGTGTACCAAATTTGAGAAAGATCCATGCAGTACTTCCTGAGAAATCATGATAACAACGTTTCATGGACGAAATCCAAGATGGCCGCCTGGTGGCCACATTGGATTTTGGAATCGGACCAAAAAAAGTATCTTGCACAATTGGACCACAAGGGGAACCTGTGTACCAAATTTGAGAAAGATCCATGAAGCACTTCCTGAGAAATCACGATAACAAAGTTTCATGGGGAAATCTAAGATGGCCGCCTGGTGGCCATATTGGATTTCAAATCGGTCCAGAAAAGGTATCTTGCACAACTAGACCCCAAGGGGAACCTGTGTACCAAATTGGAGAAAGATCCGCACTGCTTTTCTCGAGAAATCACGATAACAAAGTTTCAAGGGGAAATCCAAGATGGCTGCCTGGTGGCCATATTGAATTATCGAATCGAACCAGAAAAGGTATCTCGCACAACTAGACCACAAGGAGAACCTGTGTACCAAATTTGAGAAAGATCCATGCAGTAGTTCCTGAGAAATCGCGATAAAGTTTCATGGGGAAATCCAAGATGGCCGCTTTGTGGCCATATTGGATTTTCGAATCGGACCAGAAAAGACATCTTGCACAACTGGATCACAAGGGGAGCCTGTGTACCACATTTGAGAAAGATCCATGCAGTAGTTCCTGAGAAATCACGATAACAAAGTTTCATGGGGAAATCTAAGATGGCCGCCTGGTGGCCATATTGGATTTTCGAATCGGACCAGAAAAGATATCGTGCACAACTAGACCTCAAGGGGAACCTGTGTACCAAATTTGAGAAAAATCCATGCAGTAGTTCCTGAGAAATCGCGATAACAAAGTTTCATGGGGAAATCCAAGATGGCCGCCTTGTGGCCATATTGGATTTTAGAATCGGACCAGAGAAGGTATCTTGCACAACTAGACCCCCAAAGGCAAGCAAATTGTGAATTATTCCTAAATGTTTTCGTATTTTTAAAACCATTTACCGTGCTCAGTCGACTCATGCCTCCACAGAATGAATGCCGATTTATATATGCTTCCGCCATTGTTTTATCACGTATACCGGTAGCACACGGAACACAAACTAATTCCGCAATTGTTTTATTACGTATATCGTTAGCACACGGAATACAAACTAATTCCGCCATTGTTTTATCACGTATATCGCTAGGACACGGAACACAAACTAATTCCGCCATTGCTTTATCACGTATATCGTTAGCACACGGAACACAAACTAATTCCGCCATTGTTTTATCACGTATATGGTTAGCACACGGAACACAAACTAATACGGAAATTTAAATTTTCAACCGATAGACATGGAACATGTATTTGTATTTCTTCTCAGAATGTAGGCCATTGTGTTGTTTTAATAAGGTCCTTTTGTCGCCACAGCTCTTGTTAGACGTCCTTGTCCCTCACGAGTTTGCACCGGTCCCGTCCTCTTGCTAAATATTGTCTGGTCCCTAACAACGCAATAGTGTCCATCTGTTCAACATCATGGATATCGTCTCGCTGTTGGCAGAGTTGGTACTGTAATAATATGGTCAAATTGGGTCACCCGCATAAAACTTAAAGGCCCTTCAAAGATTCATGGAGAGACTTGCCATCAGAAGAATTATTAACTGGAAACAAAACAAAAATTGTTCTTGCTGATTCGATAGTTGAGTAGTCACGCTTACACGCATACAGTGAAAACAACACTTTCATACCGTTGTCGGGGGAACATACCAGAAAATCAACATTTACATAGAGTTGTCGGGGAAATACAAAAAACACTCAATATGGCGATTGGCTTGAAGAAGCTTCGCAGAAACATTCTAGAAGGAAAGGTTGGCTTCATGTAACCTCATTAACTGTATAATTATTCATGGACTAGTTTTTTGACGAAGACATTGTGCTTGAAATGTTATGGTGATTTGGGTTTGCAGATGTACGAAGAATCTCGAGAGAAGAAGTATTCTCAACAATTACCCAACCAGCTAGATTATTGAACTTTATCGATATCTTAGTGACAGCTGTTAAATTCACAAGTATTTTACCAATACGTCAATAAATTAGCTAAGCTATACACGCGGATGAGAGGTTTGTAATTCAAGGACATTCATGCATACATCGCGTCAAGTTAAGCGTTTACCACATAACATTTAATCGGGAAAAAGGATCGTAACGTTCTGTTTGATGATAAAGCATTAACAGCTAAATGCCACATACTATGACCATAATACGGTGAAATGTCCCTATAGGTGCCGAAGAAACATCGTTATCCATCATTGATTTCCCCACGTTTCAGAATCGCTATTCTTGATATAAGGCTAGAAACTGTAGGAGTTTCCACGAACCGAACGTGTCGGGTCTCCGGTACTTCCAAACCGTGTTTCTAAGATGTTATTTCAACAAAAGCATTTTAACCCTATCTCTGATAGAAAAGAAGCTGCGCAAACAATATGGGGAAGAATAATCCGGTTTGTAAAAGAGCAGGAGTGTGATTCCAAGAACATTCTTCCCTTCTTGTAGCAAATGTCATACAAGCATTATGGAATTTATATTTCGTCAAGCGGGCATATTTGAATCTGTCAGCTAGAGGTCTAGGCAGAAAGTAACTTTCCAACAGTCGAAGTTTCGCAAATGAAAAAAAGGTGACAACATTTATCATCGCTGAAAACCACTCTACCTCAATCCTTTTTGAGGAATATCAACGAAATTGGTTAGCTTTTTGTGTGAGGTGAGTGAATTATGACGTATTGAAATTGTATGAACAACACAGGTTGGAACAATATTGAAGCATGGCTTATTTGTGGCAACACAGTACAAACTGTGGATTGCACCAGGCACCTTTGTTAACAAGGTGCCGCTGGAGTGAAACATATTTAATACCCGCGGGATTCCTCGAATGATGACAATGGCTGGAAACAAAAATGCGCCTCAGCGCCGGGCTTACCAGGGTTCACGCTGAAAAAAAATCAACGTGGTGAAAATTCAATTATAGGTATAGATCGAACCTATCGTTCACTGCTAACGAGGCGGTAAGCAATTCTAGAGACAAATACTCTATCTTAGCTCAATATGGCACAACAGAGCCCATTGCCATCGCACTTGTATGCCTTGTGTTCAGAGTAATTGTTTTATCGCAAATATACAATGCGAGCCATAGGATACATAATATGAGTTGGAGCTTGTGCTAGGTGATACGGGCGTCATAGTTGTCTCCCCCCCCCTCCCCCCAGAGACATAAAGGCATAATGCCCTACAATATTGCAGCCGATTCACGATCCGAGACAAAGATGCTTGGCAGGTTGGGTTCTTTTTTTTTTGGAGCGATAGTCCCTGTTCAAGTCAGCGACAGATAACATGCACTGTACAACAGGCTACCAGGTCTGAAAACATGATTCGAATAGGGATTACATATTCACTTATATAACCAAGCATATGACCGATACTTTTTCCCCCACGGATCCCGTGCCATTCAGAATAATGTTTATAGCAGAATATGATGAAAGAAGAGCTTAAGGAATCGGTTTCTTTTATGGCTGTTCGTTCTTGTCTGTTTCATTATTTCGAGTCGAGTCATAATTATACACCGTACATGTAGTTATCATGTTCAATCAGAGTAGTAGGTTTGCTGAATGAGGGACAAGAGAAGGATACATATTTTCAATGTCAGTTGTATCAAACTATCGGGCTCATCGAACAGATACAATGGAGTATGAAGACGCCTAACTACATGTATGTTATTGTTTAATATAAAGATATAACGATTAAACAGTAGCTGGAAATCGGTGAGAAAGTACAAATATTACTTCAGATAAATCATGCATCCATGTGGGTTTAGAAGTTGTTAATATTTATTCTCACTGGTAATTCATTATTGCCAAATTTCCGAAAGTATAAATATCGGGGCCCTCAGTGAGCATGTTGTGAGTAGATTTGGCTGTTGTGAACACCGTGATTTGATACATTTTATGGGATCAATATTAACGTAGTGTGGTCAGTCCTGGTAGTCGGGATTTATTCGTCTGGTTTAGGCAAAGTAGAATTCAAATGATGAACTAATGTCATTTAACATGGTCTAGTATAGAAAAAACAATCAGTTCCTTCTAACTCTAACAGCCAGGAGCATATCCGTCGTCCAAGATGTTCTCGTCAAGTATCGGAAGAACTACGACCAATATTACCATCTAAATCAGTTGAAGCGATATGCAAAAGGTGGGAAAAATTGACGACGTCTGAGGACTAAAGAGCAACCATATATATTTCTCGAGTGACATGTACAGAGGGTACTAACAGTCCACCAGCAGAATCCTACCATATACAGGTAATATATTGGAGTGATATGCAAGAGGTGGGAAAAATTGAAGGCTGGCGACTAAAGAGCGACCGTGTGACTATACAGGAAAGCTTTTCTCGACACCTCACATTCAGACGCGAGAATACGGTGGAATCTCGGACGTAGCCTTAGTATCTCAGCCGCGCTTTTTTGCAGCTGTTCATGTGGAGACTACGAAGTATCCACACCGCCCCTAGCACCGGCTTAGGCCGAATTAGATACGCTAGTTCGGGAGTGGTGATGACAGATCAGCTCAAAAGTACAAGCGATGATGACAGATCAGCTCAAAATTCCTGAAAGAAATAACTCATCTGATGTTAATGGATGAGCATCGAGGACGTCTGATGGAGTAAACTCCTCAACATAGGGTAAACCTGGTAAATGCAAGAATACCAAGGAAAACTAACCGGTAATGCCCGACGTCGTACGGCTTAAATTTCGCACCAAAACAATAAACTTAGATATATTTGTCGAGTGACATGTACAGAGGTCGGGCCTCGGAGACTAACAGTTCACCAGCAGAATTCTGTCATATCCAGGTAATAAACTGAAGCGATATACATGAGGTGGGAAAATTGAGGCGGTCCGGCTACTAAAGAGCAACCATATGACTCTATAGGAAAGCTTCCCTCGGCACCTTACATTCAGACCCGAGAATACGGTGTATTCTGGGACGTAGCCTTAGTATCTCAGCCGCGCTTGTATTGCAGAAATTCATGTGGAGACTATGAAGTATCCACAGGGCCACCAGCACCGGCTTAAGCGGAATGAGAATCACTACGTCGGGAGCTGTGATGACAGATCAGCTCAAGGAAATAACTCATCGGATGGTAATGGATGAGCATCGAGGACGTCTTATGGAGTAAAAGACTGAACTTATGGTAAACCTGGTAAATGCAAGAATACCAGGAAAAACTAACCTGTAATTACAACACATATAAGGGAAGTGGAGACTAACAGTTCACCAGCAGAATCCGGCCATATACAGGTGATAAATTGGAGCGACATGCAAGATGTGGGAAAATTGACGAGGTCCGGCGACTAAAGAGCAACCATATGACTCGATAGGAAAGCTTCCCTCGGCACCTCACATTCAGACCCGAAAACACGGTCCATTCTCTGTCGTAGCCTTAGTATCTCAGCCGCGCATTTATTGCAGCTGTTCATGTAGAGACTATGAAGAATCCCCACGGCCCCTAGCACCGGCTTAAACGGAATGAAATAAGCTCGCTCGGGAGTTGTGATGACAGATCAGCTCAAAGAAATAACTCATCTGATGTTAATGGATGAACATCGAGGACGTCTGATGAAGTAAACGCCTCAACATAGGGTAAACCTGGTAAATGCAAGAATACCAAGAAAAACTAACCTGTAATTACAACACATATAAGGGAAGTGAGAAGAGGTGCCGACACACTGACAGAGTCACATGGCTTCACAGCATAGTCTTCTGGTTAACCAATTCTAAAGCACATACCAAGAATCTAACGATTCGTGATATGTGTTGTATCTCAGGTACAACACCTGATGCCCGACGTCGTACGGCTTAAATTTCCCACCAAAACAACAAACCTACATATATTTGTCGAGTGGCATGTACAGCGGGCGGGCCCCGGGCACTAACAGTCCACCAGCAGAATCCTGCCATATGCAGGTAAGAAATTGGAACGATATGCATGAGGTAGGAAATCTGACCAGGTCCGGCGACTACAGAGCAACCATATGACTCTACAGGAAAGCTTCTCATGGCACCTCACATTCAGTTCTGAGAATACGGTGGATTCTCGGACGTAGCCTTAGTATCTCAGCAGCGCTTTTATTGCAGCTGTTCATGTAGAGACTATGAAGTATCCACACGGCCCCTAGTGCCGGTTTAAGCGGAATTAGGTACGCTAGCTCGGGAGCTGTGATGACAGATCAGCTCAAAGAAATAACTCATCTGATGTCAATGGATGAGCATCGAAGACGTGTGGTGAAGTAAACGCCTCAGCATAGGGTAAACCTGGTAAATGCAAGAATACCAAGAAAAACTAACTTGTAATGCCCGACGTCATATGGCTTAAATTTTCCACCAAAACAATAAACCTACATATATTTGCCGAGTGACATGTACAGAGGGCGAGCCTCGGGGACTAACAGTCCACCAGCAGAATCCTGCCACATACAGGTAATAAATTGGAGCGATATACAAGAGGTGGGAAAATTGACGTCAACATACAGACAATGAAATATAGGCAACCACAAACTGGTTTCCAACAAGAGAGAAACGATCAACATGGTAGGGAGAGCAATTCATCCCAGGCCTCCGAGTGTGGTCAACAGCATGATGCTAGAGCAGTTAGAATGCAATACAATGTAGGATGTTGATCATGATGTCCACATAAACGTACACACAACGGAAGCATGATTGAACAAGACTGGTCACAGTAATGGACAGAAATAACCTGACTTGGTCGCTTCATTAAAACTGCTGTTCGCTGGGTTTGCTGACCGATGCACCCACGACCATGGCGTTGTGCAGTGGTACATCAACTTCATTCGGACCAGATTGAATTTAATATCCCGGATAACGGGATGTCGTGTCCTTGTTACGTGCGAAATCGAAGATATATTTATTATGCTATTTCTAGATAATTCTATTTGGTATCCGGTACGGTAGCCGACACGATAATAAGTAAACCCTATCAGTAGATAAACCAAGACGAAAGTCGCATGCATATTACTGGGGAACAGCTAATGTGTTCGACATGTGTTAATAGTTGATGACTTATTACTATAAGCGAGATTATATTAAGAAGACTGTGCATGCTGTGAGAGAGATGTCAGATGTAGAAAATATGACTACTGTCTTCCATCCAATATATTACACACAGTGGGTCAATCGATCAACAGAAGTCTGTTCGTCTAGACAGGTAATCGGCTTGATTTGGAATAACCGCTCGCCCAGACCTTCTGCCATGTAATCAGCCGTTGGTCAGTTTTCTAGATTACAGATTTATTACCCTTCACTGATAATGAGCAAGAGACAAGAAACACACAGACTATTATCATACTACGAAACTTTTTTGCGACCAAGTATTACCCATCGGAACATGGGACGTTGCAAGGTTTGGTGCACCTAGATGAGAAATCATGTCAGTAGATAACTACTGATTCCGGGATTTGGACTTACCAGACACGGACAACCAGAAGCAAACATGACATCAAGAGACCACCGAGGCGACTAAACAAATTACTGTATGATTACTACCAGCATAAAATGGCCAACAGAAGTTCAGAATATATCTAAAAATTGCGAGTCCTTCTTCACTGGGTACAACCAGCAAATTAATCCACAAATCTGAGCAATAAGTCAGACATTCAAAAAGACTGTCCATTTAATCGATTTCTATCTTTGGGATGAAGCAGTAACTCCTGGTAGAACTAATATATGTAATATAAATAAGAAGGGTTACATGGGTATGAAATCAGCCAATGGATGACCTTATCGCGCTAGTTCTGTCCATATTCATCAGAGCAAGGTTTTCACATTATCGTATTTCGGCCAACATGGAAGTTATTTGCTGATTACGCGTATCAATAACAATCATTGAACCATTGTGTCCAACGGATGGCACGAATATAACTATTACTGTCAAACGTGACGTTATATGAACGAACAAAACGCTTCCCCGAGTTTAGAAAGACGGGAAGACCACGTGTTCGTTTACTGTGCCTGGTATCCGATCGCTTGAAGAAATACGACAGAGTTTGTGTCAAAATCTTTCACAGGCGGCGTAAATTTGACGAACAAGTGTGAAACAGCAGCACCACCTCACTCACCAGAAATCAGACCCTCATCAGGGGTGTGTGTAACAGTGAAGAAAGGCTTTCTGACACAGGTAGCAGGGATATCTGCTAAAGTTAGCATTACTGCGTCCAGAAAAATAAATGCCTAACCATGCACCTACAACGTCTATTGAATTCACATATAATAGTTCATTTTGACGGAAATATTATCTCGGAATACATTTATCAATAGATTGTTTTGCGTGCAAACTAATACTACACACAGATAAACCGAGTGACACAATGTACAGTTTTAATGTACATCCGCCAATTAAGAATTTGACCAATACTGTCTGTTCCATGCATTCTCTGTTCCCTTTTCACTAAAGCCAAATCATGTCCGAGATAAATCAAAGTTAACTGTGTCGCTTCTTAATTTCGCAATATACTTCAAATGCAATGGGTTTTTAACGAACATTAAAGTTCGGAAATTTATGTTCCAAAGATGCATTTTGAAAACAGTTTTTCTGAAGGTCATCTTTCACCAACCATTTAAGAGAACATGTAATAACATTCATATATATTTCGAGAAACTGTGCATAAGGAATAATCAAGAAATGTAGAGGATGTATTTAATAGCAAAGTACTAAAGCTTAGGCTGGACGTTATAGAAAAAGGGTACGCTGAATCAAAGTTATAGATTGTCATAAAAATTTAGGCTAGTACATAGGCACACATATATCGTGGAATATATTTGATGGATTATGTGGGCCCGTTACACAATAACGGAAGGTAATTCGGTCTTTCTCAAATTTGGCGATACATATCGCATGCTGATAGCAAAATACGAGTGTAGCGTGCCAGATCTATGGCGTTACGTTTCGTAACTTGTGTCTAATTCCGCTTAACCCGGGGCTAGGGGCCGTATGAGCCCATGTACTTCAAGATCCTCACGATACTCATATGAACAGTCACAATTAAAGCGTGACTGAGATACATCATTCTTTAAAGGACGACCTTACAACGAATATTATGGATTAAGAATACTGATCAGCGATACGGATTTGATATTTTTGGAACATCATGATGTCTTGCCGGCATTCATTGAAAACTGTTGACTGCTTCTCTCTTGCAGGAAACAAGCCTATATTTATGTATACTATGATTGTCTTTTTGAATTTGGTGCTAATACTGTTATATGGAATATGGAATAGGTCTTTGGATTATGGACGCGGATATTCTCTAATGGACGACGGCTGAATTATGAATGACGGACCAGACGCTTGTAATTAGTGCTATCGTTACAGTTCAATGTTAATCATATGTTCGGGGTATGGTGACAGTGAGGAGGATATTCCCAATCTGATGAAAATCCATAAAATAAAATATTCTTTGAATTTTTATTGGACCGAGACGTTCATTTATTGATTGATTCGATGACCCTTCGCCCTTGCCCTAAAATACAAATTTTCTCACACTAACCGTGCGTAAAATTACGATTTAGCACGTCTATGAAAACATTATTTCTTAATTTTAACATCAGAATCAAAAGCTAGCAGTGAATGTTGGGAGAATGCCACGTAGTTTTGCAATTACATTTAGCCATATATGCTGCCATAAAGTAAATGCCTTTTAATTTCACGACCGTCGTTCATATGCGAAGGCAGTTAAACGCATTTGGCCGATGTCGTGACACATGACCAGTACACAGCAAAAAAAGCTTCAGTACTGAAAAAGAGCTGTGGTAGAAAAGTACCGAAACAGTGCTGTTTAATATATGCACTGAAACAGTACTGCTACTCAACAGCATCTTTTAATCACCAAAACAGTACTGTCACTTTTAAGCACTGAAAAAGTGCTGTCACTTATAAGCACTGAAAATGTGCTCTCACTTTTAAGCACTGAAAATGTGCTGTCACTTCTAAGCACTGAAAAAGTGCTGTAACTTCTAAGCACTGAAAAAGTGCTGTCAAGTTTAAGCACTGAAAAAGTGCTGTCAATTTTAAGCACTGAAAAAGTACTGTCAATTGTGAGCACTGAAAAAGTACTGTCACTTCCAAGCACTGAAACAGTGCGGTCACTCTGACAATACCTTGATGCATTATGGGCAGTAGGCATACACGATATTTCCATTTTTTTCTTTCATTGTATTTTTCCAATCTGGGCATTGAAGCCTCATATAGTAATTTAGCAGAGATTCATTCCAAAACAGAATAGAATGTTTATTTGCCAATCGGACACTGGGCGCATACAATTACACCCCCCCCCCCCCAACTATGATTGTTCAGCCCATCACCACAAAGTCCACCCCTGGGCTTGGTTCTATTCCCATCTCCTTCCCAACTACACACCCTGAAGGCCGATAGAGCACATCCCGCTACCCCACTGGGCCAAACCGCCGGAATGAGTGAAAGATGGCCCAGTCTAGATCCCTACCCGACTATGAAGAACATATAGAGAGTCCAGCGCAAAACAGCAATGGACAAAATGGCAAGGCAACCTGAAAAATGACAATGGTCAAAATGGCAATTGTATATGTTTACACTTCAGTCTCCACATTTCAGGCCCCAAAAAAAAAATTTCGTTCATCATTTGTTAGTGACTTACGTATACTCTGGGGTTTTTTAAGTGTCTTTTTTGAAGCATTTGCCTAAAATTAGTGACAGTACTAAAACTGAACACTGCTGGATATGAGTGTTTTTCCTGTGTTTTCCTACTGATGACCACTTCTTTTGTGTCGAACCTTTCCGCAATTTTCATTAACTCACTCCTACAAAGTAGTTGCGGCGCGATGAAAAATCTAAGAGAACGGCATTTGGGGGAAAACGATGGTTTTTCTGCTGTAAATATCTGAATATGTGAATATAAGGAGGAAATTCAGGGGCGGGCGATAATGATAACGAACAACAAACACAGGTAACTCAGGTACCTGGCTGAGTGGATAGTAAATTAGTAAATGCTTATGAGGCCCGGACTCAAATTAACAAAAGTAATTGGATCCCCTTTCCGGTGTTTACGAGCTACAAACAGGCAGCTCGGCCGTTTAGTCAAAAGACCTGACTGGTCAAACTGGGAGCCCACTTTTACATGTACCTTAAATTGACTAAAAATATTTCCAGACAAGACTGGCTGATGTCATGATGAATGTAGGGGTTAATACAGGTCAGGTACATGTATCTCTTTCAAGAGCACATATTTCAGATATGCTCATACCTAAAATTTCTCAGTCTCAAGTTTGTTACCAACTGGCGGATCTCATTCTGAAGAAACGAACACAATGCCTGCTTCAAGAGAAATACATTTATATTGAATATAAACAAATATGATATAATGTAGATAAACTACATAGCATCGTTAAGCTGTGACTTGCTCACATCTAAGACTCTATATACACAACAGACACTCAAGACGCCTTACCAGTGAGATGACTTGTTTGACAATTTCACTCTGACATAACATTGTGTGCAGGAGGATAGTCAACTCTATGACAATTTTAATTAATCACTGAAAGATTCAAATCACAATGTAAGGTGTGTTTTAAGAAGTGGCTTTGAACATGTACAATATACCATCCACAGTGGCTAAACATACTCCAGGAAAATTTGAAAGTAATTAGCTACATGCAATATACCCCTGTTTACACGCAATAACGATACTTATTACACCTCATAGTAATATGTTTGCTCGGTGATTCGTCAATTCCATAATGTGGGCACAGCTATTTGCTTGCTTGAAATGGGTCAATTTCATATTACAGGCAAGACATGCAACAGAATGACTTAAGTTAAAAAAACATTCCGAATAACACTGAAAAGAACTCGCCCTCCGGGTGAAATGTCGAAGTTGAGTGTTTGGGTATGAAAGCAGAAGCTGTTGAATCAGCTTTTTCAGCAAAAAAACACTGAAATCAATATTGAGAATATCGATCAGCTTGCACTGGTTTAAAAAAACAGAATTCAAACCTTTTCAGGGGTATGTTTTATGCCCAAACATATCAGTGTAACAAAACTGTTATAACTTATACATGTAGATTGCCAAATATGAGATAATCGACTGATAATTATTACTCACACTGACGAGATAAATAGTTTGCATTTGTTCCCTCAAACAAACATAATAACACATTCGATCTCTGATTTCATGATGCGAGAGAGTTTTAGCCCTCCTACTATTTTAAAGAATGAAGCACCGACTCTTATAATCCCAATAACAACCCTAACACATTGAAACAAAGTCTACTATAGCCGATCTGAGATTGACAATGCATGTAGATGTGGCCCTCTTCAGGTGTAAAACAGCCTCCACATTGAAAATATACACCAATTAGCGACCATCTATACTTGCTCGCTGCAGGTGATGTATACCAATTAAGTTTCACATTTAACAGATGGCATAAGGAACTAGACGTTCCGGTTTGACCCTTGAGTTGCCGCTCTGCCATGAAGCCTATGCTGGTTGTTTTTTTTAAGCAAAAACATATGTCTCCCCCAACCTCCAATCTTGCCTTGAGTGGGCACATTATTTAAGGGTAAGTGCTATAAAATGAATGTAACAATAAGTATCCTAAATAAAGTTGCACATCTGAAAATATTAATTGTGAAGAGGCGGTTTTCATTGTTGCAGTAACTCAATGAGGCGGGATTTATATGGCAATGGGTGGATTTCCGATACCTATAGCGCCCAATAAATGAAATAAATGTAATTGTGAAGCACCAATCACACGGACGAATGCACACACAAAAACTTAACCAGATGAGGGGGCTATCCCAATGAAGCTTCCATCCAAGTTTGATACAATTCCGTGAAATTTCACCATTAGTTCTCAAGATATCTTGCAGACAAGGAAGGGGGCTCACAGACTCAAAGACACACAGACTCACAGACAGACAGCACAAACTCTAGGTTCCTCCCAACATAGTTGGGGGAGACATAATAATACAAGTGATTTCTGTATGAATTGAACTGGTCGCCAAGGTTTCCGACTAATCAGGTCCCGATTCAAGGTCGCAACGTTATCCGGCAAAAACGTTTTTTTTTTGTAATTCATTTCAAGTCTTTATGTATCGATGATGCATACTAATTTCCATACTGAACATTGAATGGTATCAGAGACATGGATCATTAATTATTGTACATAAATTAAAGATGGTGGCCAAGGTTTTCACTCCGGTTCTGATTCAATAGGCTTCTAGGTCATGGATAGAGAAATAACCATTCTTGAGATATATTGGTAACAGGAACTGTCTTATGGAACAGCTGAATACATGGCATCAGAGATATGTAATAATTATGCATTAATAAAAGATGGCCACCAAGGTTTCTGCTCAATCAGAAAATAACTGTGGCGTTTGTTAATTCATAATATACGGTGTATACCAACTTTCATATTGAACAGTTGAATGGCAGACAGACAGACATTTTGCATGAATTAAAGGTGAACTGCAAAGCTTTTAATTTTATCTAAATGTTGCTTATATATACATCTTGTGTTATGTGACATAACTTTTATATGTTTTTGGGGCAAATATATTTTATTAAATCTCCCTAGTATAATCTGTGGCGTGTCCTCCTCCTCCTCCTCTTCCTCCTACTCCGCTTTACTCATTATACTATTAAAGAAGCCGGCCAGGGACAACCAGTCGGACAAGAGACATGTGGGTTTCACTTCATGAGATCCCTTGGTCCAGGCTTTCGCCCTACAGTAGAATGGGTCGACTGCGCATGCGTGATGAGTAGTATAGAAAGGGCAAAGCGGGTCGCATAGGTGTGGCGCGGGATAGGGTGCGCGGGATAGGGTGCGCGGGATAGGGTGGGGTGAGAGACCTGGGTCGACTGTGCAGGCGCAATAAGTCGTGCGCGACGAGTAGTATAGAAAGGCCATAGCGGGTCGCATAGGTGTGGCTTGGGATGCGATGAGTAGTATAAAGGGCACAGCGCATACGCGATGAGTAGTGCGTGATGAGTAGTATAGAAAGGGCACAGCGGATCGCATAGGTGTGGCTTGGGATGCGATGAGTAGTATAGAAAGGGCACAGCGCACCCTGTCTGATGCAATTCATATCTGCCCATGCTCACATGGCGCGCAACAGGGAGAACCAGTGAAGCGGCTCTGGGGAGGGGGGAGATTGACAGGAGGAGAAGCAGGCAACTCCAGGGTCAAAGGGGAGCTTCTATTTATGTAATTCTGTGATATTTGCTTCAAGCGAGAGCGGTAACTCAAGTGTCAACGCCCGCCTCCTCGTTGTATTAATAACAATATTTAAGTTATCTTGTTATAAATCCGTATTGAAAATTTACATCGCTTGTCTCTCTTTGTTTGTAGAACGTTATGACGATATAGAGGTCTCCTTCATTCAAGTTTTATTCAAATGTGACGTCATGCTACGTCGGATGAATGAGTGCGGACCACTATAACGTCATCACGTTCCAAAAACAACCGGAGGCAAGCGATGACGTTTTTCAAAGTTCTGGCTCTCGTTTTCTGGTGGAATAAGTTTTGACTTCTCGTACCCAAAAGAAAACAATAACCCACAGAACTATTACTACACATATTTGTAACAACTATAAAAGTCCTTGTTTTCTGACATTTTAGCAGCACATTGGAAAGCTTTTCAGTTCACCTTTAAGACGTTGTTGTTCATAAGAATTTCGTCCAGTTACTATTACCTAACTTCTAGAATGCCTCTCAAAGAAGAATTGGCGGTTGGCTTGGAACACAGTTGTCATATTTTATTGATGACCATCTGAACATTATATGAAGTCTTAAAGATCAGGAGAATTGATCTTCGTGATAGTTTATTTCCCCAATGTCATTATCTTCAAGTAGGAAATCAACAGGAAAGAGCAAATTTGGAATGGAATTTCAAATAGCCTAAACCTTTGGCCCCTGCGCGCGCTAACAATACCGGATAAAAATTGCGCGCAGGGTCCAAAGGTCAGTTCCGGTCACGTGAACGGAAGCGGAAGTGACCTCACAGAGGTCATATGCAAATTATTGAGGTCAGCAGGTGTCCAAAACCCGGCTGTAAGATGGGACCCGGATGTAAAACCACAGTACCCGGATGGAAGACGGAGGAACGACGGGAAAAACCCACTTGGAAACCCGGATGTTGACAAGATCCTGGATGTAAAATCCACAGCCCACAGACACACACACACACACACACACGCGCGCGCGCCCGGCCGTTTCATCAGACACTCTGTCAACCACCAAGATGTTCACTTGTACTACGTGCTCGAAATCATTCACTCGTCTGCACGACTTGCGCCGCCATGAGGCTACCAAGCACGAAGGAACCGCCCGGTATAGCTGTACGATATGTACACTGTCGTTTCAGCGCCCGGATCATTTACAGCGCCACACACGTGCACGCCATGAAGTACCCAAGCGTCCATGCGAAGAATGTGGTCGGCTTTTCAAACTGACCTGTCAGTTGCTGCGACACCAGCGCACACGACACCCTGTTCCGCAGCCACGTTTGCTGATAGAGAAGCCCATAGGCACCAGTATCGAGACAGAGGGAACTCCCACCCATCGCATGAGAGCCGATGATGATGATGTCGCCCTAATTCAACAGTCAAGCGAGGACCAATCTCTTTGACACTTTGGCATGAGCTATGAAACATACTTAAGATTTCATAATTAGGAACGAATGCTAATTCTGTTCTGTTTACTGGGCTAGTTTGAGATATCACTTTTAAGATACCATGCTCGAAAATAGTAAGATGGTACAAGGGATCCGGTCCGCGCAGTAATGTTGAAACTTCTAAAGTGCCTGAATACTGATTATCTCCCTTGGATCGAAACATGCAGTAGTCTACAGTTGTCGAGTTGTGACGTTGAATCACAAGAGTGACGTCCCTTCATGTAGCCGACCCACCGGCAGACGAGAGGGTGGAGCAGTTCACTAGCTACTGCATGGACTGAAGAAAACTGATTTAAAATTTGAAGAAATACATTTTAATTCCGAATTATTTGAACTCCTTGATATGGAAGGTGAAGGTATGGATATTCTCTATAGTCAATATATAGAATCCACCGTTTGATCCGCCGACTCTTGTGATGCAACGTCACAGCTCGAGAATACCGTATTAATTTGAAGCGTAACTTGGATTTTCGAGTCGGATCAAAAAAGGTATCTTGCACTACTAGGCCCCATGTGGGACCTGTGTACCAACTTTCAGAAAGATCCATGAAATATTTCCTGAGAATTCACGATAACAATGTTTCAAGGGGAAATTCAAGATTTGGACCGAAAAAGGTATCCTGCACAACTAGATCTTATAGGGAACCTGTGTACCAAATTTGAGGAAGATCCATGCAGTATTTCCTAAGAAATCACGATAACAAAGTTGCATGGGAAAATCCAAGATGGCCCCCTGTCGAATCGGACCAGAAAAGGTATCTTGCACAACTAGACGACAAGGAGAACCTGTGTAACAAATTTAACAAAGATCCATGCAGTAGTTCCTGAGAAATCGCAATAACAATGTTTCATGCGGTAATCCAAGATGGCCGCCTGCTGGACATATTGGATTTTGGAATCGGACCAGAAAAGGTATCTTGCACAACTGGACCACAAGGGGAACCTGTGTATCAAATTTGAGAAAGATCCAGGCAGTACTTCCCGAGAAATCATGATAACAAAATTTCATGGGGAAGTCTAAGATGGCCGCCTGGTGACCATATTGGATTTTCGATTCGGACCGAAAAAGGCATCTTGCATATCGAGAGCCTAAGGGGAACCTGTGTACCAAATTTGAGAAAGATCCATGCAGTAGTTCCTGACAAATGACGATAAAGTTTCATGGGGAAATCCAAGATGACTGCCTGGTGGCCATAGTGGATTTTCAAATCAGACCAGGAAAGGTATCTTGTACAACTAGGCACCAAGGGGAACCTGTGTACCAAATTTGAGAAAGATCCATGCAGTATTTCCTGAGAAATGACGATAAATTTTCAAAGGGAAATCCAATATGGCTGCCTGGTGGCTATACTGGATTTTCGAATCGGACCAAAAAGGTATCTTGCACAACTAGACCCCAAGGGGAACCTGTGTACCAAATTTGAGAAATATCCATGCAGAAGTTCCTGAGAAATCGAGATAACAAGGTTTCATGGGGGAAATCCAAGATGGCTGCCTGGTGGCCATATTGGATTTTCGAATCGGACCAGAAAAGGTATCTTGCACAACTAGACCCCAATGGGAACCTGTGTACCAAATTTGAGAGAGATCCATGCAGTAGTTCCTGAGAAATCGCGATAACAAGGTTTCATGGGGAAATCCAAGATGGCTGCCTGGTGGCCATATTGGATTTTCGAATCGGACCAAAAAAGGTATCTTGCACAACTAGACCCCAAGGGGAACCTGTGTACCAAATTTGAGAAAGATCCATGCAGTAGTTCCTGAGAAATCGCGATAACAAGGTTTCATGGGGAAATCCAAGATGGCTGCCTGGTGGCCATATTGGATTTTCGAATCGGACCAAAAAGGTATCTTGCACAACTAGACCCCAAGGGGAACCTGTGTACCAAATTTGAGAAAGATCCATGCAGTAGTTCCTGAGAAATCGCGATAACAAGGTTTCATGGGGAAATCCAAGATGGCTGCCTGGTGGCCATATTGGATTTTCGAATCGGACCAAAAAAGGTATCTTGCACAACTAGGCCCCAAGGGGAACCTGTGTACCAAATTTGAGAAAGATCCATGCAGTAGTTCCTGAGAAATCACGATAACAAGGTTTCATGGGGAAATCCAAGATGGCTGCCTGGTGGCCATCTTGGATTTTCGAATCGGACAAAAAAAGGTATCTTGCACAACTAGGCCCCAAGGGGAACCTGTGTACCAAATTTGAAAAAGATCCATAAAGTAGTTCCTGAGAAATCGCGATAACAAGAATTGTTTACGGACGTCCGGACTGACGGACGGACGGACTGACGGACGGACTGACGGACGACGGACGACGGACCACGGACGAAAAGCGATTTGAACCATAACCAGATGGTGGGCTAATAAAACATGGTGTTTGATATTTCAATTTGTTTTGCTGTGAACATACTAAACATACCCAGGGCGGCTCCCCCAGCCTGGGTATGATGTAACATTGGGGATAATAAACTATATAAACATTGCTGAACTTGTTGTTATTCACGACAACCGCTATCCGATTGTATAATACAGAACATATATGGTACAATACAGGAAACATATGGTATAATACAGCACAGATTTGGTATAATACAGGACAGATACTGTATAATACAGCACAGATTTGGTATAATACAGAACATATATTGTATAATACAGGACAAATATGGTACAATACAGGACATTTGCTATAATACGGGACAGATATTCTGTAACACGGGACAGATATTGCATAATACAGCACAGATGTTGCATAATACAGCACAGATATGATGTAATTCAGGACAGATATGGTATAATACAGCACAGATATGGTATAATAGAGGGCAAATATTGTATAATACAGCACAGATTTGGTATAATACAGGACATATATGGTACAATACAGGACAGATATAGTATAATACAGCACAGATTGGTATAATACAGGACAGATACTGTATAATACGCATGACAGATATGGATGGTCCATCTCTACACTAAATACCCTCCTGGACTGCCCCAAAATGCCCACTTTCGCTACTACTCGTCCTGATGACGTCACCAATGAGGTCACAGATGCTGTGGACATCCCTTAAAATCGTGGTCTCCACCCCGAAGGTTACAAGATGACACCCCACAGGACGCATTCGGACCAAGGATGGTCCATCTCTACACCAAATGCCTTCCTTCACTACCCCAAAATTCCCACTTTCGCTAATACTCGTATTGATGACGTCACCGATGACGTCAAAGATGCTGTGAACATTCCTCAAATCGGGATCTACACCCCGAGAGCTACAAAATGACACATCCCAGGGCGCATTCGGACCAAGGATGGTCCATCTCTACCCCAAATACCTTCCTTCTCTGCCCCAAAATGCCCACTTTCGCTACTACTCCTACTAATGACGTCACCGATGACGTGAACATCCCTCAAATCGGGATGTACACCCCGAGAGCTACAAGATAACACCTCCCACGACACAATCGGACCAAGGATGGTCCATCTCGACCCCAAATACCTTCCTGTACTGCCCCAAAATGGCCACTTCACGTACTACAACCAACTGGGCATGCGCAGGTTGACGCGACCTGCACTTAAAAACACGCCATTCTGACTCTACCCCACACAAGCTTCACTTTGACACCTCCCACAACCCATTTGGACCCATAGTGGTCCATCTCTACCCCAAACACATACCCCCCCACCACCATGCCTGCTTTCTATACTACGGCCAGACTGCGCATGCGCAGACTTTTGCACACGGACGAACCATTAGTCGATACATTACAAACTCTACGGCAGCTTCAAAATAAGACCTCATACGACATCATAGGATCATAAGGGGCTCACCTAGACCCCAAAACGTTCACCCCGTATGGACCTATACCTCCATAGCCATGCAGCATAGGCCTGCTGGCCTACCCATGCCTTTGTGAACTTTTTCCAAAAATTTCACCGCTTCGCTCCGGGACCCCTCCCATCGTGTTCTAAATGACGAGACGTGAAAAACAAGACCAAACAACCCATATCACAAAGAACGTGTGTGAATTTCCCAGGTTGAACCTATACCCCCATATAGCCAGTATGGGACTATATGGGCTATATCGTACTTTTCCAAAAAAATCACCTTTTCGCTCCGGGACCCTTCCCATAGTGTTCTAAATGACGAGACGAGAAAAACAAGACCCCACAACCCATATCACAATGAACGTGTGTGAATTTCCCAGGTTGAACCTATATCCCCATATAGCCAGCCAATAGGCCTATATACAGGCCTACCCGGTACTTTTCCCAAAAATTTCACCGATTCGCTCCGGGACCCTTCCCGTCGTGTTCTAAATGACGAGACGTGAAAAACAAATCCAAGCAACCCATATCACAATGAACGTGTGTGAATTTCCCAGGTTGAACCTATAGCCCCATATAGCCAGCCTATAGGCCTATATACAGACCTTGGTGACTTTACCCAAAAATTTCACCAATTCGCTCCGGGAACTCCCCCATTGTATTTTTCTCGGCGAGATGAGAAAAACGAGACCCCACAAGCCATAGTAAAGCCCACAAAAAAAATTGACCACCCCTCCCCCCATATAGCCAGTATGAGCCTATATACCGACCTCGGTGACTTTTCCCAAACATTTCACCAATTCGCTCCGGGACCCTTCCCATTGTCATTTTCTTGGCAAAACGAGACCCCACAAGCCATAGTAAAGCCCACGAAAAAAATTGACCATCCCCATACCCCATACAGGCATTTTCCCTTATATTGTATAATACAGACCCCTATTGTAGGGGTAAAGTCCGTGTTCCGCTTTTTATAGTTTCGGGGAAAAAATCCTAATTTTACATGCACCCACCCCATTGACTTGATAGGCAGGCCCCGATAAGCCCGGGGACTGATATTAGCCCTTTTGGCTAGGGTTGATAGGGGTTTTCCCCTATTTTAGGGGTAAAGTCCGTGTTCCGCTTTTTATAGTTTCGGAAACAAATCCTAATTTTACATGCACCCACCCCATTGACTTGATAGGCAGGCCCCGATAAGCCCGGGGACCGATATTAGCCCTTTTGGCTAGGGTTGATAGGGGTTTTCCCCTAGTTTAGGGGTAAAGTCCGTGTTCCGCTTTTTATAGTTTCGGGGACAAATCCTAATTTTACATGCACCCACCCCACTGACTTGATAGGCAGGTCCCAATAATCCCGGGGACCGATATTAGCCCTTTTGGCTAGGGTTGATAGGTGTTTTTCCCTATTTTAAGGGTAAAATCCGTGTTCCGCTTTTTATAGTTTCGGGAAAAAATCCTAATTTTACATGCACCCACCCATGACTGAATGCCCCTTCACGAATGCTTCACTTTGATACCTCACTCGACCCAATCGGACCATGCAGCGTATTTGAAGTCTGGGACTACTTTTTCTCCGCGGATGAATACATGCCCAGGGGCCCTTTGCCGGAACTATAGTCACCCAGAGTTACCTCCCCCTAGATTGGAACTCTTCTGTGCTGGAGGTAGTTTTTGGTCTCTTGGCCTGGTAGACTGTATTACTGTCAGTTAATTTAGGTATTAACAGACAGTGATAGTGTACCAGAGCTCCGCCAGCGATTGGTCGTTCGATCCGCGCCATTTTGGATCGAGACCAGCTTTCCCATTGGCTCGCTATTTTTAGGATGAAAGGGCTTCCCTCAAACAGCAATCATGGCGACCGACGATATCAGGACGAATGTGATGTTGAAGCGAGCTCTTGCTGTTGTCAATCAAACACAAGATCTGCCCTTCAGTTATAATAAATTCTCCAAGTTCTTCTTTTTCCCTGCCTCTGATTGTATTAAAAAAAAATGACATTTTTATTCCCACAGCAAATGCACACATTCTTTTCCCGAACTTTCAGCGGAGTTGCCATCTCTGATCTCCGCCATGCTGGATCTGTCAGAAATCCCTGAAACCACGTGTGTCCGGTTCCGTGACGTAAGCATGGCCTCGTTCCCGATCTCAAAATCTGCCGTCAAACACGTACCTTGGATTAGCCAGACATTGGCCCTCCGAAGCAGGGCCCAATGCTATAGGCTATTGGCCTGGTGGCGCTCCCTCCTCCACATGACCTCCACAAAAAAGAGTTATTTCCCTGGAAAAAGAGCCTCGAGCGGGTTGTTATATACTACTTACAGCCCATACATGTAATTCATAGAGGCACTGTTTCAGTGTTTGCAATAGGCAGTACTGTTTCAGTCCTTAAAAGTGACAGTACTGTTGCAGTGCTTGATAATGTCAGTACTTTTTCAGTGCTCACAAGTGACAGCACTTTTTCAGTGCTAAGAATCGACAGTACTTTTTCAGTGCTCAAAAGTGACAGCACTTTTTCAGTGCTTAGAATCGACAGTACTTTTTCAGGGCTTCAAAGTGACAGCACCTTTTCAGTGCTTAAAAGGGACAGCACACTTTCAGTGCTGTTTCAGTGCTTATAAGTGACAGTACTGTTTCAGTGATTAAAAGATGCTGTTGAGTAGCAGTACTGGTTCAGTGCATATATTAAACAGCACTGTTTCGGTACTTTTCTACCACAGCTCTTTTTCACTATTGAAGCTTTTTTTGCTGTGTAAATGGTTGATGCGTTTCATGAGATCATAAAAACAACAATAGATTTCTCTATCGACAAATCCATTAGAGAAACTTGACAAAATTTACTCCGCACCGTGAGAACGGGCCTTTAGACAAATACATGTACATGCATCGTTCAAACGGCCCCTTAGGTTAAGTGAAATGATGCCATGATTGCCAAGATTGTAAGGGATTATTTTTATCGAGATCTTTTTAACCGAGTGAGGGAGGACTGTGCCTTGGGTTATTTGAGAGGAATCGGTTTGTTGCATAAGTTTTAATGTGTGTATGTACACAATATATCAGCAGCATATAGGTATTCCAATGGGTACTATTGGTGTACCCCTGTTGGCTGACCTGTATCTGTTCACTTATGAATATGACTATATGCAGGCGCTTTCAAAAACCGATCCATTCAAAGCCCGTTCCTTCTCAGTCACCAAACGCTATATAGACGATCTTCTCGCTGTGGATAATCGCTATATAAATCACGCAGTGAAGGATATATATCCACCTTCACTGGATTTGGAGGAAACCACAGATAGCCCTGCAGGCACATCATATTTAGATCTGATCTCTATAAACATGAAACGGGCATTCTCTCTCGTCAACTTTATGACAAAAGAGATGATTACAATTTCGACATCGTAATCTATCTCTTTCTGGACATTAATATTACAGTGGAACCTACATTTCTCGCCCAGTAGCATTTGCTAGATCCTGTATTAAATGTGACGATTTTAATCAACGTCACTGTTCATTGTTGCACAAACTTATAAAACAAGGCTATTCCACCAAGCATCTCCACTCAAAGTTTCTCAATTTTGGCGACACATATGGCATGCTGATAGCAAAATACGAACGTAGCGTGCAAGATCTATGGCGCTACGTTTCGTAACTTGTGTCTAATTCCGCTTAACCCGGGGCTAGGGGCCGTATGAACCCATGTACTTCAAGAGACTCATGGTGCTCATATGAACAGTCACAATCAAAGCGTGACTGAGATACATCTCATTCTCTAGATGACGCCTTTACAACGATTATTATGGATTAATAATACTGATCAGCGATACGGATTTTATATTTTTGGAACATCATGATGCCTTGTCGGCATCATTGAAAACTGTTGCCCGCTTCTCTCTTGCAGGAAACTAGCCTATGTTTATGTATACTATGATTGTCTTTTTGAATTTGGTGCTAATGCTGTTATAGGAATATGGAATAGGTCTTTGGATTATGGACGCGGATATTCTTTCATGGACGACGGCTGAATTATGAGTGACGGCCTAGACGCTTGTAATTAATGTGTTGGATTACTAAGTTATTGGCTCGACTACTTAGAATTTTGTTTGATCGTCACTATGTAGCTGAAATATTCTGAACGCGACGTTAAACCTTAATTCTCTCTCTCTCTCTCTCTCTCTCTCTCTCTCTCTCTCTCTCTGATTTTTGTCATAGTCATATTTTTTTGTCGATCCGACATCAGAGAAGGTGCTTTTTGATTTTTGAAAAGACATAAATCCAGGTGCGATTCTCTATAAAAGCTATTGACAGTATAGTCTTAACTACATTCTGTTCACCTCGTTATTTGCAGAAGGATTGCCACTGATCATAATAGTTACTTGAGTTTCTTTTCGGCGTTTCAGGATTGCAGTGGCATCGTCAAATGCATCGTATATGGACCCACGTCGTATCATACCGCCTACTTCCAGTTGCTGAAAATATGCGCGGGTATGGAGAGGTATAGGGCGGTGAACACGTCTTTGAACAACCACACGTACAGACGGTCCACTCTGGAGACAAGACGGTACCTGGTAAAGATAATTTATTGATCAGATAAATTTTTTTTTCGGAAATATTGATTTTTTCTTGAAGTTAATTTCCTAATTTAATGGAGAAATATCAACTCCAAATTGTGCAAAGAAAACTGGTAATATATTCGCGTCTAATCCGACATTCATTAAACAGTCGCCAACCCTTATAGAAGTTCCGCGTTCATAATCCAAAATCTTGTTCATACACCATTAGCAAAAAAAGTGCCTACGAATGGGAAATATTGTGAAGATTGGCCGCCGGTGAAACTGAGTGTACTAAGGTTATCCCTTGGGCAAGTTATCCAAGTAACCCCTTTTAAATATAGGTTTGATCATCTGATACACTCACGACAATTTTCATCTTCGAACTTATATTCATAAAATTGTTCTGTAGATCTAAATGGCAACCCTTTGACATTTAAAATGCAGACAGAAAATACAAAATGGAAAATATCCATGTCATTCGTTATCATCTCGTCACGGCACAGTTCGAGAGTTTAATGGATTATCTCTGAAATTGTTTGTCTAATATACTATAGACACCACCGAACAATTTTACATCGACGTTAAATCAACATGGAAGACATTGAGCTATCACTTGATAATAGTATTGCATTTGTCCTTTACGTAATATTTCAGTTTGTAGCTTATATTCCCCAATGTTAGTCAAATAAAATTCTTGCAAAAATATTCTCATGGGATTCCTGAATTCCTTTGTGTTGAAATTTCAATCGCTGAAGTTGATCTTTCTGTGCGGAAAAGATCCCATAAGAGAAATTCGAGATGGCTGAAGTCAAGAAGAGATTTCTCTAATGCATGTAGTGATGGAGAAATCTCATATTTCTTACTATCTGACGACAACGAGCAAATGTGTTTAACTGCGTTGGCATATGAACTGCTGCCGTGACATTAAAAGGCATTTGCTTTATCGCAGCATATATGACTAACTATAACTGCAAAACTACGTGGCATTCTCCCGACATTCACTGCTTGGTTTTACTCCTGATGTTGAAAAAGATATTTATATACGCTCAAACATATTCTGATTTATCACAGTAACGTGAACTACAAATCACATCATCATACATTTGCATGATATGTTGTTTACTATATATACTGACTTAATTCTAGGTATGGATCGAATTGATACTGGTGACACCCTGTCGGCGCCTTATTAATCAAATAAGGTGTCTACTTTTCAATGTCTAAGACAACGTTCTGTCTGGGGTAAAGGAGAGCAAGGCGATCATTCAAAATAAGGAAGAAATACAGTCTTCTAGCACCCCTGTGAAAAGTTGAAACAAAATTTTAATACGGTATCCTCCCGGATCTGGCTAAAGATCGGCACACCCCGAACTGCGGACGTCTTTATTGTGTATGACAAGTGCAGAGCCTGTATGCCTGTCATCGACTCAACCAATGACTAAAATCTCGGTCCAATGGAAATTTCCTACAGTCTGGTATTTGAACTCGCATTCAAATCGATGGATGAGAAATTAACATGCAAGTCAGCAACTGAGATAACTTAATACCCGCTATATACGACCTTCGCTAAGATAGTTTATGAGGTGTCAAATTGACTATGGTTTGATAAATAAACAAACTATTTTGGCCGTTGCGTCTTTTTTACAATAATGGGCCCATTTTACGAATCTGAAATAATAATAAAAATAGCAATATACATACAAATTTACTTGCAATAGATTGTGGAGTATTTCATTATGTCATCGGCCGTATGTATCTAGGTTTGTTTCTCAGGCGCATTTAATGAAGACCACCTCCTATTTAATTCTCATCGAGGCAGGGGCCCTCGGTGGCCGAGTGGTCTAAGGCGCTTAGCTGATGACCGCTAGCCTCACACCGCTGAACCGGCAAGGGTTCGAGCCCAGATGGTCCATGTGTGAAAGTTTGTCAGTTACTTGTCGACGGGAGGTGGTTCTCTCCCAAAGTGACTGTCACCATATGAGCGAAACAACCTTGAGTGTGACATTAAGCAAAATCTCCCTCCCCCTCTTTGAGGCATCGTTTCCAATTTGTAATCACAGAAACCGACTTTTACTCCACCTCTTGGAATTCGTATTAAACCACATATTGTTGCAGCTGGTCTTGATCACATTTTGCCTAACAAACTCTGTCATTTCAACCTAGGTATTATACTTACGAAATTTAAAAAAGTTAACACAAACCAACTAATGTATCGGCAAGAATTTGGTCTAACGAGAGAAACGGATGAGTCGCCTAAAGGTATATATATTGATGGTTCCAAAGATGGTGACAGAGTGGTACAGTGTGGCGTGTGCTACTATTTTGTTTCCAAAACCAAAACCTATCGATTACCAAACAAATTTTGTATTTGTACTGCTGAAGCCAAAGCTCTTTTGGCGACCTTAGAAAATATTGGGTCCAGCACAATTGAAAAGTATGTCCTCAGACTCTCTGTCATGCCTCAAAGCGACCAAGATTAGATCTACAACTCATCCTTCCATCCTGAATATTCTAAATTACAAGCGTCTAGTCCGTCATTCATAATCCAGCCGTCGTCCATTAGAGAATATCCGCAACCATAATCCAAAGACCTATTCCATTTTCCATATAACAGTATTAGCACCAAATTCAAAAAGACAATCATAGTATACAAAAACATAGGCTTGTTTCCTGCAAGAGAGAAGCGATCAACAGTTTTCAATGATGCCGGCAAGACATCATGATGTTCCAAAAATATCAAATCCGTATCGCTGATCAGTATACCTAATCCATAATATTCGTTATAGACTGTAGAGTTAAACAGCAGTTTAATATGTATTTTGTTTTGCTGGCTGCCTGGTCGTGTTGTCATCACAGGAAATATTGAAGCTTTTGCAAATTAAGGCCAAGACAACAACAGATGACAAGGTTAACCATCATGGAGTCCGGTATAGCTTTTTCAGATCCTGAATCTGTGCCTATGTGAGAAAGCTATTTGAATTTCCATGAGATGTTGAGGTTTACAGCAAGCTTTATAACTTTAATAAAACTATGAGTTATGCTTTCGTTGGCAGCCTGTAACGTTTCGATCACGCTATAATCGAGCGCTTTAGAATCGGTCATTCACGACTGACTCACGAACATTTATTAAAAACTGAACCAACCGCGATGTATATTCCATGTCATGAGAAACTTAAAGTGAAAAATATTTTGATCGACCTTCCTGTAGAGTCATATTTTTGCTTTTTAGTCGCCAGACGTCGTCAATTTTCCCATCTCTTGCATATCGCTCCAATTATAGATTTCTAAATCTAAGATTCTTTTTATCGCGCAGCTATTTCAGAATTTCTTTTTGGGCGGGTAAAAGAATATTTGATTTTAAGTGATTTGAGAGAAATCGGTTTATAGCATAAATTTTAAGGTATCTAGAGGTTTTAATGTGTTGTTTTGATCACTTTTAGTCTGGATTTTGACTTGTATTGTTGGCATACTTAGATAATATATTTTGTTTGATAGTCGATATATAACTGAAATATTGCTGAACGCGACCACAATTCTCTCTCTCTTTCTAATGAACTGATGCGACAAGGTTATGAATTGACTGGTTTCATCCCAAGTTAACCCTTTTATTCATATTACTTATATCAATTCTAACAGGAGTTGCTGCTTCAATTCCAAAGATAGAACTCGATGAGATGGACAGTTCTTTTGAATGTGTAACTTACTCCTTAGATCGGAGGATTGATGGGCTGGCTGCACATGTGAAGGAGTTCCGAAATTATTAAAAATATTCTGGGCTATTTTAAGATAGTAATTATATAGGAATTAACTAAATCGATTCGATGGTCTCTTGATGCCATGTTTGCTTCCGTTTTTTCATGTCTGGTGAGCCCAATCCCGGGATCTGTAGATTATCTACTGACATGATGGGTCCCGCTTTCCTATCTAGGTGCACCAAACTTTGCAACGTCCTATGTTCCGATGGGTAATTACTTGGTCGCAAAAAGTTCCGTAGGATTGACATTCGTCAGTGTGTTTCTGGTCTCGTGCTCATTATAAGGGAAGGTTAATAAATCTATAATCTAGAAAACTGGCCAACGGTTGATTACATGGCATAAGGTTTGGGCGAGCGGTTATGTCAGTTCAAGCCGATTACCTAGTCTAGACGAACAGACTTCTATATATAGATTTGTAAGACTTTTGTTGATCAATATGCCCACTGTATTGGATCGCAGACAGTCATATTTCTACATCTGACATCCCTATCACTACAGGCACGGTCTTCTTAATATAATCTCTCTCTTATATTAATAAGACATCAAATATTAACACATGTCGAGTTACGGTTAGCTGTTTCCAAGTAAATATGAATACGAATTTCGTCTTAGTTTATCCACTAATAGGTTTTATTTATTGCCGTGTCCGCTACCGTACCGGATAACAACTAGGATTAACTAGAAATAGCAGAAGGAATATATCGGACAAAGTTTCTCATAAATAATAGACAGGCCACCAAGGCCAACCTGGTATAGCAGAGAGATGTAAAAAAGACTCAGTTGGTAAGCGGACAACAATTTCAATGGAATCGCCAAGTTGGGATCTTTCTATCCATTCCAGTGACCAGTCCGGTCCCGCTAAGCTTTCGTTGTGTTCCTTTATATGGACATCAGGATCAACCTATTACATTGTACACTACTCTATTATTGTCACTGACGGATCCGGCTTACTTTTTTCGCTCCCACTTTCCCTCTCTTTCACATTGCTACAGTACGGAGAATATTGTCAGTCAGTGATAACTGAACTAACTTCGACTTGATGTTGCCAAACTTATCAACAATGTGAGCATAATTGTCATATTTTAGAAAAGTGAGATAATTTGATGCATATTTTAAGTACATGAGTTATCAATAGCTAAAATCTGCTTCGTGCTTCAGATACAGATTACCAACCAAACATGTACACCGAGAGTCATGCATTAATGCACTTGTTGGTTCGCCGGAGCTACTCTGTTGTCTAAGAATTAAAGAGGGAAAGAGGATTGTCTGGCTTCACTGTACAAACTTTCCATAAATCTCGGAGTACAACACACAAAAAACAGTGGAAGGAAAACATTCGCACATTTGAAAAACTATACTCCACGACACTGATGATGCGGATCCTGCCTTAACGCAAAGTGATATCTCTTAACCTATATGATCGGTGGGAGTTGGCCACTCCCCTACTAAATGTTTTCGTTATCTCCGAGACGTTTGCGCCGAGCTGTACCAGAAGATGTAGAAATCCAAGATGGCTACACTGCTGACGTCACAGTGACGCAATTTCGAACAATTTTTTGACAAATATTTCGATATTTTATTATTTAATTTTCCTTACCAAACCTGCAGGATAAATTAGTATATGTTCATCTGATGCAAATTTAAATAGCTTTTGCTCACCTTTAGTTACAAAAAAGCTAAATTTTTGAAGAAAAGTGAAGACAAATGAAAACTAATCCACCAACTCAACCTGTCGACCAACCTGTCGTACCCCCAAACGTAGCGGATTATGGGACAGACTAGCCCTAAGACTGGTTGATATTCAGATAAAATGCTGGTGGTTGAATATCGGTGAGCGAGTCCAAGATTTTGTCTGTAAATTTCACGCAATTCCTCCTCGTAATTAACATGTGCTGTCAATATTTACCGCCAGTTGAATTCCAATATTGTCTTCAATGCGGAATAAGTCAAATCAGGCACCCCAGGTCGACCTTGTTTCATTGAAATTGGTACTGGATGACACAATGTTTCATACCGTCTAAGTGATCACTGACATATTGTGATGAAATATAATGACAGGGAATTATTGGCCTGGTTACAGTAAAGTAGCGTTCTTTGAATGACATAATATCATTTAACATTACGTGGGACAGGAAAATAATTACTCCCTTCTGACCTTACACATGAACGCCCTTATGCCATCTTCTCTGTTGAGATCTCACACTTCTCCAACCCCATAACATGTGGACAACCCAATATGGGAAATATAATCCTTTTACGATGGCGGCATTTCAATTATCAAAGGCTAGAAGACCTGACAGGCTGGCGAACAGGGATATAGCGGTCTGTGATAAAGGTGGCAATGGAGAGGGACGACGCTGCGAGCTCAAGTTCTTGTTCGGTTTCCGAGACTACGTTGATTCCAAGCATTTGCAGCCGATGTTCTTACGCTTCCTTTCGATGCGCCCGCTTGTTTGATACAATTGTACCATTGGACACTTTGTATCCTTCTCTTGTGCCTCAGTCAACATATATACTACTCTATGGTTGCAAAAGTGACCTACTGTGTGCACTTACGACTGAATAGACAATAATGAAACAGACCAGAAGAAAAAAGAAAATTAGGCATAATCGATACCGATTCCATATGTTCGTCGTCAATTATCTCCTGCTGCCTACATTATTCTGAATGACATGGGTTTCATGGGCAAATATTATCAGTCATATACTTGGTTATCCTAGTGAATATCTAATCACTTTTAGAAACAGTCATGTTTTCAACCCGGCAGGAATTTGTACAATGCAATATATATGTCACTGACTTGTACGCGGGCTATCGCACCAAACAAATTTCGCAACCTGCCAAGCATTTTCGTCTTGGAACTTGGGGTTTAGTGTAGAAAAAATACTTCTCGCCTCTTCGACAGTGAAAGATAGGTTCACTCCATAATTGTTATTGAATTTTCACCGAGTTGAAATGTTAAGCGTGAACCCTGTTAAGGCCAGTGTTGAAGTACATGTTTGTTTCGAGCCTTGCATATCGATCCAATTCTATCTCTTCTAAGAGTATATCTTTTTTTCATACAAACAAATCTTGACGCCCATTCCATTTCAACATACAATTTGGATATGTAAAAGCAAGTGAAATGATCCAAACACGCTATATTTCGCTCACTTCATACGAAACGTGAGTACTTAATTTCAATGACATTCCTCAAAAAGGGTTGAGGTAGAGTGGGTAAAACTCCTTATTGAAACCCACTGTCATTCATGGGAACTTTTGCTATTTTTTTTTTCATGCGCGAAACTTCGACTCTTGGAAAGTTATTTTTGCCTAGACCGCTAGCTGACCCACAGATTCGCATATGCTCGTTTGAAGAAATAGAAATTGCGTAATGTGTGCATGGACATTAGTAGTATTATCTACAAGAAGTGAAGATTTCTCATGAGATCACACTCCTGCTCTTTTACAAACCTGGGTTTTTTTGTATAGTTACCGCGGCTTCTCTTCTATCGGAGATACTGTTCTTACAAGGGTCAAAATGTGTTAAAATAACATCTTAGAAACAAAGTTTAGACCCAAAACGTTCGGTTCCTTGAAACTTCTACGGTTTGTAGCCTTACATCAGGAATACTGAATCCGAAACGTGGGGTAATCAATTATGGGTAACGCTGTTTCTTTGGCACATTTAGATATATTGCATTGCCTCAATATGGTCGATAGTATCATCAAACAGAACGTTACGATCCTTTCCCCGATTTGATGCAATGTGGTAAACGCCTAACTTGATGTGAACTATGCACGGACGACCTCGAATTACATCCACGTGTATAGGAAATTGGGTAGCATATTGGTAAAACACTTGTGAACCTAACAGCTGCCACTTAGATAACGGTAAAGTTCAATACTCTAGATGACTGTGTAATTTTTTAGAATGATTCTTTCCCTGAGATCCTACGTACATCTAAACACACAAATCAGCATAAAATTTCAAGCATTACACATGTATGTCTTCATTGGACAACCAATGCTTCAATAATTATCTAGTTAATGAGGTTACATGAAGCCAGGCCTTTATTCTACAATGTTTGTGTGAAGCTTTTTTCAGACTATTCGCCATATTTGGATGGTCTTGTGTTTCACGGACAACTCTAAGTAAGTGTTGTTTTCGTGTGTGGCCCAAGTTGACCATATTATTACAGTTGTGCCAACTCAGTCAACAACGAGGCAATATGTATGATGCTGAACCGAGGAACACTGTTGTGAGGGACCAGACAATATTTAACAAGGAGACAGGACCGGCGCAAACTGGTGTAAGACAAGGATCTATAACAAGAGCTGTGGCGAGATAGGACCTTCCTACAACAGCACAAAGGTTTACATTCTGAGAAGAAATTGAAATACATGTTTCATGTCTATTAGTTAAAAATTAAAATATCAGACTGCATAACCGCATAAGCGACAAAAAAACAATGGTTGGAGCATATATCAATCGATAGTTATTCGGTGGCAGCAGTATAATTGTAACATCATACCTATCCTGACGAAGTTTCGTTTGCATTCCGACCAAAACAATCGCAAGGGCGAACGATTTGTTCTCAGTAACATCAGTAGCAGTTCCGACCAGTTCTCTTATGTTCTGTATCTCAGTCATGCTGACGACTGTCCATTGTAAATGGTTTTCACCCCTACCAGGCCAGGGTTGGGGGGTGGGAGGAGGGAAACATTATGCCCTTCCCCCTACTAAACGTTCTCCCCTATCTCCGGAACGACACAAAAAATGAAAGCTAATCCTCCGCGACTTTTTAGTTGATCATATTGGGGTCATTTTGATCCTATTTGCATATCCACCCGAATAGAGCATTACGGGCAAATTCAAGATGGTGTCCATGAGTGTTACCATAAAAGTGATATTGACATCATATTGGGCAAAAAAAATCTATTTTATTTCACATCAGACAATTATTTACTAATTTATCATGCAGCCTTTGTTGCAGAGACTTATAAAACGGGGCTACACCACCAAGCGCCTCCACTCAAAGTTTCTTTGGCGATACATATCGCATGCTGATAGCAAAATACGAGCGTAGCCTGCAAGATCTATGGCGTTACGTTTCGTAACATGTGTCTAATTCCGCTTAACCCGGGGCTAGGGGCCGTATGAGCCCATGTAATTCAAGATCCTCATGGTACTCATATGAACAGTCACAATCAAAGCGTGACTGAGATACATCATTCTTTAGATGACCACTTTACAACGAATATTATGGATTAAGAATACTGATCAGCGATACGGATTTGATATTTTTGGAACATCATGATGTCTTGCAGGCATCATTGAAAACTGTTGACCGCTTCTCTCTTGCAGGAAACAAGCCTATATTTATGTATACTATGATTGTCTTTTTGAATTTGGTGCTAATACTGTTATATGGAATATGGAGGCGGATATTCTCTAATGGACCACGGCTGAATTATGAATGACGGAGCAGACGCTTGTAATTTGCAAGGAAACACACAAATAAAAAAAATAAAAAATCTGACCGAACAATCTGAAAATGCCTGTTTTGAAGATGACGTTACTGTGATGTCATCAAAGCGACCATCTTTGATTGTTTTTTCAAAATTCTCTGATAACGCTTGACTCGAGGGTATAGTATGACAAGTATCAGACCCCCGAGGTCTAGGGTTAAGAAAATATTTATGAAGAGAAATGCCCCTCTCCCCCCTCCGGCCTGGACACGTCCCAAAAATCCAAGCCATGATAGGGTTAAAATACGAATACATTTAGGAATAATTCACAATTTCAAGCTGTTTGGTGGAATATTAATGATTTGATAGTTATTAGACTTTCAATATATTACATGCATAATTAAGCAATAATACAATAAGTAATATAGAATTTCATCGCTTATTCCAGGTAGAAGTTATTCTCTGTCATGCCCAAACTGGCAAACACATTTCCGTCGGCGACTCTCATCTGACCTGACGCAATATGACCTATTATCAAACGTGTTTTTCTATTTATTTTCTTTATCCATGGACCTTTGTTTCCTAGGCAATGACTACATCATGAATATAACCTATGAAGTTAATACGTTCAAGCTCTCCGACGTATGATATGATATGATAAAAAGATAGTTGCCGGCAGTTTGTCCTTCTACCAACCCCAATATGCCTAAATAACTCTTGGTTGTATATACTATGTTAGCGATAACATATTCACAATGGAGAAGTTCAAACGAACATTGATATTAAATTGAAAGCTATCCAGCAAATTCCTAATTTATCTGTGCTGCCTCGAAATACGGGCCCAAGATCGCTTGAAGTATTTGAGAACTTACAGCCAAACTCCATAATATCGTAATTTTCTTATGTCATCTTTGAGTATCTCTCATCTAAGGTCGTGCGCTGAATTAATAATTTGTTTTGGTGCCGTTATCAATAACAACTATTGATTTTGAGTAGTTGTGGACATTGCCCTAGGGGTTTGTTCACGATGAATTCGATCAAATCTGTCAAAATGTGACGTATGCCTTCCTCATTTTCTTCTCATACCTTCCATTCTGAGAGTTTTTCTCGAAAACTCTTGGCCCATCTGTCAGGGCCGAATGTCAAGGAGTCGAAGTGTGTCTGAATTAAAATAATTTCTTTTCAAACAGCTGTCACATCGAATTCGGAAACTAATAAAGATCGCAATTGTTGAAAGGTTGGGCCAGTCTGCTTCTCTTCGGGAAGAAACGATGGCCTCACAGTACACAATTTCTGTATAACGCAAAAATTTGAAGCGTGTTATTTGGAAATGTTGTGGCTTGCATTCAGGCGTCATACATGTCACAATCTGCTAATATTATTCATATTGTTTTGCTATAAAGCTGCCAATAATTCGTGGGTGCCCATTTAAGCACAAGACTCATAAACGCAAAGATGCGCATGCATTCGAAACGTAAGAGACATAATTTAATACATTGAAATAGGAAATAAACTGGTTCGGCAAAGTATTAGAATATCTGACACGGTGATCTGACAGCACTAAACCTTAAAATAAGCGGGCTGATATAATCGAGACCCAAATCTCCACCATCCGCCTCCCGTTGATATTGGTTGAGGTCGATACGAATGCCACATGATTATGGGTGATACGCCACTTGGCATTGATTTTTTTCTGACAAAACTTTTAACTATAATCCCCAAAATGTTGAGAGCCTCTCAATGCATAAAAAATGACTACAAATTGGCTCACTTCTTCGATAAAGCATTCTTGAATACAATAGCTGCCAAGTCAAATGCTTAGAAGATGCTCTCTGCTCTAATTATTCTAATCTATAAATATCAGTTGTAAAAATAGTCGAGTGAATTGATAACCTTATTTTGTCATCAATATTACATGTACATCTGAATCTGAAGAAGGATCTGGGCAAACTTAAATGAATATGCAAAGCATATCCCGAAGTATGAACATGGAATGTAGCGACCTGTTGTGCCCCATTTAGAGGGAAGATAGATGGATTGAGGTCCTGTAGGTCGCGAATATATGTAGTACAACCTGGTATTCATCCGTTATTTCTCGAGTGCAGTAAACTCCAATAATGAATGCCTGCAGCAATACGATTTTACGCTGTCCGATTTTCAATCGGCTCCAATCGATGCAATTTTGAGTTCAGAACTCGGCATCTCTCATCAATATTTCCAGAAAGCTCTCGTTCTCATGGTGGTCGAATTTTATTCATTATTACTGAAGATGGCTAAATATTTCCTTCAGAAACCGTGTAATATAATAATCAGCAGGACGCCTTGTCGTGTAGATCTCATATGTTTTGCCAAAATCTGTTTTCGTCCGTGACGTCATGCAATGTCGTAAACGATTACATCTCACTTTACATATTTGGATCCCAATAATACAATATTGCACATAATTTCTAACACAATCCCTTAACCCCGTGAGGCCTGGGCTTTTGGGGATCTGGCCATTTCGGCCCCACTAATTATTTTTCTTATCCCTTGAGCTAGGGGGGCTGAAACTTACCACACTATACTCTTGGGCCAAGCTTTACGAGAAAATGTAAAAAAACAAATGGCCGCTTTGATGAGGTCTCAGTGACGTCATTTTCAAAAAAGGCATTTTTCGGTCAGATTTTTCGAACTTGATTGATGTAATTTTTCCGCAAAAACTGCATGATCAATTAGTAAATATTAATCAGACAGCAGACATTTTGAAGAAAAATGACGAAAACATCACTTTTTCTGGTACCCCACGTATCCGCCATGTTGAATGTACCCATGATCCTCTGATCGGGGGATTTACAAATTGGCTCAAAATGACCCCCAATGTGATAAACTAAAATGTCACGTGTCAGCTCTCCATTTTTTGTCGTTCCGGAGATAGCGCAGGAAGTTTGGTGGTGGGGGGGAGGAGGGGCATAAGGGCCTCCAGGCCTGGTAGCATTAATCGTATTGATATTCTGCGCATGTATTACTACCGTGATATCAGAGCATTAATGCACAGCGTTTCTATTCACTTCAAATGACCAGGCAGGCTTTCCTCAAATGACCAGGCAGGCTTTCCTCAATGACCAGGCAGGCTTTCCTCAAATGACCAGGCAGGCTTTCCTCAATGACCAGGCAGGCTTTCCTCAATGACCAGGCAGGCTTTCCTCAATGACCAGGCAGGCTTTCCTCAAATGACCAGGCAGGCTTTCCTCAAATGACCAGGCAGGCTTTCCTCAAATGACCAGGCAGGCTTTCCTCAATGACCAGGCAGGCTTTCCTCAAATGACCAGGCAGGCTTTCCTCAAATGACCAGACAGGCTTTCCTCAATGACCAGGCAGGCTTTCCTCAATGACCAGGCAGGCTTTCCTCAATGACCAGGCAGGCTTTCCTCAATGACCAGGCAGGCTTTCCTCAAATGACCAGGCAGGCTTTCCTCAATGACCAGGCAGGCTTTCTTCAATGCCCAGGCAGGCTTTCCTCAATGACCAGGCAGGCTTTCCTCAATGACCAGGCAGGCTTTCCTCAATGACCAGGCAGGCTTTCCTCAAATGACCAGGCAGGCTTTCC
>JAVTVY010025988.1:0-106275 GCA_036873755.1 Hanleya hanleyi
ATATGGCGGACTGTCTCAACGACCTTGTTCTTGGTGAGGTCCAGCCAGTCAGCGAGTACTGTAGGTTCAACTTTTCCTCGCTTTGACCACTCAAATAACATACTCTCCCAGTGCAGTCAGGCCTATCTTCTGGTCCGCCTTCAGGTTTTTTTTCTTTCTCGGCTCTCTATATTTAGGTCCCTTCATCAGGGGTGTTTTCGGGTCCTCATCACTCATATATCGAGGTCACCAGTCACAACATGCTTGCATGATGTATAGATAAAGTTCGATGATTCACAATCACAACTATACAGCTGTCATTTCAACAAATTCAGATGTTAATAGAATGCATCCAGAATGCATGTGGATACTTAAAACCTCAATGAGTCTCACTGAAGAACTAGATGGCGAAGGACACATGCTGTATAGACATGTATCTACTTGAGATATTTCGACTCTCTATTCTACTATTTTTGATCAGGACCTCACTGAACACCTTAGTTCTTTAATGATATCGATATTCAAGAAAATTGGTCACCGGTATATGTTAATGTCTGATGCCATAAAACTGTTTCAGTCCTTTTTCGTTATTTCTTTATTTGTAGAATTGCTTGAATTTCAATATCTATGTGAAATTCGGCAATACCATATATCAACAGCGTATATATGGATATCTCAATGCGTACAAATTGTGCGCCACTTTTGGCAGACCTATATCTCTTCTCAGCTGAATATTGAATGACGGACTAGACGCGTGTAATCGTATGAATTCGCCAATGCAGAAATTATCAAATGATAAACATTCCAAAGCCCGTTTCTTTTCATAATTCGCTATATATACGATCTCCTAACACTGAATAACCATACATCCGTGAAGCTGTGGAGGATTTATACCCCCTTCACTGGATTTGGAAGGAACTATTGATAGCACAGGCGGAACGTCATATCTGGACATTACAAGAATGATCAAGGCTTTCTCTCACGTCGAATATATGACAAGAGGGACGATTATAATTTTGACATACTTAACAATGTATTTAATCCACTTCTGGGCAGCAATATAGGACCTGCTTACGTCGTATACATATCTCACCTGGTTGTATTTGCTAGATCATATGCAGACTGTAACGATTTTAATCAACGCCAAAAAAAAAGATTATTGCAGAAAGTTATTATACAAAGTTATACTACCAAACGCCTCCATTCAGAATTTTTCACTGACGGGAAAATACGATCGTAGCGTGCAAGATCTCTGGCGCTATGTTTCGTAACTTGTGTCTAATTCCGCTTTAACCCGGGGCTAGTGATAGTTTGAATATCATGTGTTTTATATCCCCATTGTGTTCAAATGAACAGTCACAATCAAAGCGTGACTGAGATATACACTCTGAAAAACGACCTGAAAATTCATTCGGATAAAGAAAAATGATATTAATTGATTAGAGTTTTAAGTAAAGAACATCATCATGTCTTGCTGACATCATCGAAAACTCATGTCCACTTCTCTCTTGTAGGAAACCTTTTATTACTTTCATTTCACGCGCATTTGAAAATGGTACTAACTGTCATACGAAATACGTCTTTCGATTATTGACGCGGAAATTCTTTTGTGAACGACGGCTGAATATCGAACCAGAAAAGAACTTCTATTTTGTTGGTTTATGATTTCGGTTTGTTTTAATCAGCATAATTAACTAGCGTGAAAGGCGTAACGAATGCAAATAGATCGTTTATGAAATTATTGAATGAAACTGATCCCTGGGGCAAGCCATTTACAAGTTTGCAGCAGTATTTCGCTCACGTCGAATCTACGACAAGACATACGGTAACAATTTTGCCATAGTTATCTATAGTTAACTATAAACCGTGTATCCTAATGTTACTATCCAAGATCTATGTTTGAATACTTTTAATACAGAAACATTATATTGCTATACAGACAGTCTAACTAAGGGGCAAATGGTGATGAGCCAGAACATTGTTTCTAGCCTTGGATATGAACTTGCTTTGAACGTTTTGTCAATTTGCCATCGTGAAGCACTTTGTGTATTCAGAACATACATATCGCCAATGGTACTGGGTGTATAACTGTTTTCTAATCGTATCCTCTCCAAATGAAGTGGACTGTTTGAATTCAGGGCTGTAAAATTGAGTTTCAGAAACTATGATGTCAGGACAGACGGATTAAATTTATACGATGATAGACTTGTAGCAAGTTTTCCCATACGGCTTCGAGATACCCGATCACGAAGGGAAAGAAATAAATATCGTCACGTTCTCTTTTAACCTCATCATATTGCTGGAATTGGAGATGGATGGATCAACAACAGGGGCAGTCAGAATCCGAGAAACAGGAGGAAAATAGATCGGACCAAGCGAACTTGCAGCATATGAACATACCAGAATTCGGAATAGATATAGTACCATGCAGGCGTCCTGGAGGGAGACATTCATAAGTGCATGGAATAAAACTGCTATCCTGAAGATCGATTTAGACAAATCCCAAGCCCAAAATGGTGGAAATAAGAGGTGGAACGAGTAAAAATGGATATGAACGGCAGCCAAAAGACATCAACCTATAACCAATTTTCTAGCACTTCATGAGTTCGAGTCCGCTTTGATACAGGCAACAGAGGTGGCATGCACAGTCAAGTGACCTATGCACCTAATGGAACAAGACAAACTCACCACAATGCAGTGGTGATGGAGAATTTCATGACTCTATAGCAGGTACCGATTGGGCAAGCCCTGTTCGCCACAGAAGCTATAGGAAATACCTTTTGAGTGGGAACCACCATTAATCACAAACATTCAACAATTCTATGGGGACATAGAGGCAGATTATGGGCAGAAGAAGGATGAGAGAACTCTGATAGAAGAATATTGGATAGACAAGAACACCACGAATGCAATGAAACAAGATTCGCCAAAGCAGAGCACTCGGACCGAACAAAATCTACACAGAAATATTTAGAAATAGAGGTCCTTTGTTGAGAAAAGTAATACAAGTTGAAATGTCGGATAAAGAGGAATGAAGACCAACACTGTATGATTTCTGTTCGACACTTTATATTTGACATAACCACGACGTACACGTATAAAATACACAGAAGCAATGACCGCAACAACTTGG
The DNA here is from genome assembly GCA_036873755.1 of Hanleya hanleyi. Classification (NCBI taxonomy): domain Eukaryota; kingdom Metazoa; phylum Mollusca; class Polyplacophora; order Lepidopleurida; family Hanleyidae; genus Hanleya; species Hanleya hanleyi. The sequence goes on from JAVTVY010025988.1 coordinate 3,113, forward strand.
TCGACAGAGATTGGTGTTTGTATCTCTGGCTACTCAAGTCTACCTTCTCTGGTGCTATTCTATTGATATATATCTGGCCGTTTTCAGGAACGTCCAGTCGCTTGGTTCCATTACGACCCTGCCGGTGGTCAACAGATATTGTAAAAAATCTAAGTATATACATATTAATAACAAAGGATTATCATGCCTTAAAAATCAGTGCTATGGTCAATTAGAGAGTTTTAGGTTTTGACTTACAATACGCAATTATATAATAAATTTGAAATATAATCTAGATATACGCTTTCGCATACAGTCTGAGAAATTTACTCTATAACACAGGTCACCCTGCAGTACATGCTTTTGACATAATGAGGAGTGCTACTTGGATGAAAAACCAACAGAGAGAAATTCTTGAAGAAACCTTGAAAGACCGACTATATTAACGATTATTGTACAGCCTGAGCAATGGCATGGCACGACCGTTGAGAGGATAATCCACGATCGACTGGAGCAACTACTGGAATATACTGAACAAGGAACAAGAAGGTTATCGTATAAGAAACACTCAAACGTCAACGCCTTCCTGGGAGAAATTGTCGGGGCGAATTAGTTCAATGCTTACTGATTTTCGATATAGGCCTCGGTTTTATTACCAAATGCAAGTGTGCTTTAAGTTTGGTGCACCTAGGCACGAGATATGATGAATAAAATTTGAATGTCGAAATGCCTGAGCAATGGCATGGCACGACCGTTGAGAGGATAATCCACGATCGACTGGAGCAACTATACTGGGATATATCGGGGCGAATTAGTTCAATGCTTACTTTCGATATAGGCCTCGGTTTTATTACCAAATGCAAGTGTGCTTTAAGTTTGGTGCACCCACCATGCACTTGCAGCCGAAATGTCTGGCGACATGGTCTCTTATGGAAACTCTCCAGGACATGGATAGGGGGCAGAACGTGGCCCTGGATCGACAGTTTTCTTTCGGGACGTCAGTTTGTTGTAGATGCTTAGGAACTGCGAGGGGAATGAAGATTGAGACAGACACTGGACTCCCATGCACAATGATCAGTAATTTCACCTACACTGTTCAATTACCGGTACTTCATCAGAGACAATTTTGAGACAAATAGTTAAAGACAAAATAGGAGAGACATGAGGATGTGTATAACTAAAACACCTTAACATATAATTTCTTAGTAGCCCGTTAGCAGGATCAAGTTCGCATACTGTGCATAACGCTATTGGAATAGCTTTCGAAATAAGTTTGCTCAATAACTCTTTGTCCTTTTGGTGATTAACTTTCATTTGAAAGTCCAGTATCTCCGCACCACGCTTGTATAGAGTATTTATTTAGCTTATTGACTCGGAATTTCAAGTATTTTCTTCTCATAAAATGAATCTATAATCCATTAATAACCTTTTCCTCTGATACTTGAAGTCATTATATAGTTATGCAAGCATGGCTCTATTCAAGTTTTGTTTTATTGATCTATTGATTTATTAAATTGATATACTTGATATTGACGCCTGAGAAATTGTGTTAGTTAAAAGCCCTTTGAAATAACAGAAGGTGAATTGTATTTTTATTGGAGGTGAATTTATACAAAGTTTCAGGGGTTGTTCGAAATGCAAAAGTATCGCCTCATGAGGTGTAGTCATAGATAGAACACAATATATTACAATATATGTGTCACTGTAGTTGCCCGAACACATTTTAATGACTTTATCGCATATATGAACAGAATAAATCTGTCTAACACCTGTCGCTGTAGATATGAGTTGATGATTGTTTTTATAATTGGTGTTTTGTGGTTTACAAATATGCTGACCGGATAATACGATATTGTACTTACTAGTATACAAATTACGCTGCTTTTAAGGACAGCGGATATTGCATTTCTAATTTCGTTCAATTATTTTATTGTACCAAATACATCGTCACACCACTCATCGCTTCAAAAAAACACAACGCATCACAATAAAACTGAAGGATCCTTTGGAAAGTGGACTCGAAGTGGACTTGCTATGATGCCGAGATCAACGAAAAAGGATAAATCATAGCATACATAAAACTAGGCTAAACAAGAGAGAAGTGGTCAACAGTTTTCAATGATGCCAGCAAGACATCATGATGTTTCAAAAATATCAAATCCGTATCGCTGATCATTAGTCTTAATCCATATGATATACGCTGTAAAGTCGTTATCTAGAGTATGATGTATCTCAGTCACGCTTTACTTGTGACTGTTCATATGAACACGATGAGGATCTTGAAATACATAGGTTCATACGGTCCTTAGCCCCGAGTTAAGCGGAATTAAACACAAGTTACGAAACGTACCGCCATATAGAACTTGCACGCTACGCTCGTATTATGCTATCAGCATGCGATATGTATCGCCAAAGTTGAGAAACTTCGAGTGGAGGCGCATGATGATATAGCTCTGATTTACAGGTTTCTGTAATAATGTTTTGTGACGTTGATTAAAATCGTCACAGTTAACACAGGATCTAGCAAATGCTACTAGACGAGATATGTATATACGCCATATGCAGGTCCCTCTGGTATATTACTATTCAGATAGGGATAGTTTACTATGTCGAAATTGTAATCATCTCTTTTGTCGTAAAGTCGACGAGAGAGAAGGTCCGCTTCATTTTTATAGAGATAGGTCTAAATAAGATGTGCCGCTTTGCCATCGAAGCATCAAGAATAATTCCTGTCGTGTTCAATTTTATTTCGAAAAGCGACAAAAATAAGCACCTGATATTAAATAAAATGATTCAATTAATCAGTTAACAGAATGATAACTCAATCGAGTCAATTTTTCATTTTTGAAAGTTGTCGCCTCGAATTTTTTAGTATCCACAATTTTAGAATCCACAATTTATAATTATGTACATGTGCGATAAGTCACCAACAAATTCCAATGCATAATTGTCAATATTAATTTATACAATGTTCGTATGATTTCAATCATATGGCTGGGTTGAGAGATAAATGCATAGATATGGCTAACAGTTATACTGAATTGATGATATCATCACGGTACATTTACATATACGAAGGTGCAAACATCCTTAGTCTATATGTATGCCAAATCACGACAACAGAACGTGTCTGTTGTCTAAACTGAAACTCACTGAGTCAATTAAAACTTATACACCCGCAAAAATGGCGGAGGTATTTTGTGATGGCGATTTTCGTCCGTCCGTTCGTGTCCGGTTTATATTTGTGACAGTTTTCTATACAGTCGCAATTTTTCGTGTGTGGATACACTAGGGAGAGAGGATGTGTCGCGAACCAAAATTGAGGTCGATATCAAAGGTCAATGTCACTGTGGTTCAATAAATCAGGAAATTATAAAAATAAATTTGATTTGATTCATTAGAGGGAGACAATGTGTCGAATACCAAAACTGAGGTCAAGTTCAAAGGTCAAGGTCATCGCGGCCTGAAACAGGACATCACTGAAAATTGCTTTTTTGTTTTTGTGAGAGGATGTATTAAGGGGAGATAAATGTATTGAGTTCCAAAGTAGGGGTCAAAAGATCAAAGACCAAGGTCACTCAGCCCATAAATCAGGAAATAATTGAGAATCTTGAATCGGTGTTATAAATCCCAATTCATGACTGTGGAATGTTGCCAAATTCCAGTCCAGTTCTAGATTGTGCATTGTGTCCTTTTGATATATATATAATATCATCAAGAGGGAAGAAACACCTGTTGGTTTTCAGGTCAACCGTTCAAATTGCGCTGAATTCCCAATCAAGGCAACGCTACATTTTGTGAAAGCTATATTTGTTACTCTGCAAAATTAAAATCTGTTTGTTGTGCGGGCTTTTAGCGTTTGTTGTGCGGGAGTATATCGTTTGTTGTGCGGACGTATATCGTTTGTTGTGCGGGCGTATATCGTTTGTTGTGCGAACGTATATCGTTCGTTGTGCGGGCGTATTATGCGAACAAATGATATAATAGCTTGTGTTTCTGTTTCTACTTTTTATCGTGCAACATTGTACCGATCGTCAACATTGTTTACAACTTGTAACTATCGTCAACAACAATAACACATTAATAAATCGTTACAATGATACATACATTGAAAGCAATATTAAGGCTTGGATCTAGGTACAAGAAATATGTCGTTTGGACGAATTTCAAATTAAGGATGTACCTCAGTTTCCAAATCACAGGAGAGAAGCACATAGAGATATATAATGTGGGCCATAGGGATGGGGGAGGGGAGGGGGGATTTGGCTTAATGTCACACTCAAGGTTGTTTCACTCATATGGTGACAGTCAGTTTGGTTGATGGAGGAAGCCAGAGTACACGGAGAGAACCACCGCCCGTCGGCAAGTAAATGACAAACTTTCACACATGGACCAGCTGGGCTCGGACCCGTGCCGGTTCAGGGGTGTGAGGCTAGCGGTCACCAGCGAAGCGCCTTAGACCACTCGGCCACCGAGGGCCCATGTACATATAGAGAGCAATTATACATGTACTTGTATATTTATATGTAATACAATATGGTCCGTTGCAGTACGAGTAAGATCACCAGATCTACATGATTTGCATATACATTCCATTCTCCAGAAAACTGTATGATGCTTGAACTATTCTTTCACATCTACCATTATCAGACTAAAACGAATCAGTTATTATTCCTACACTTTAATTCCTGTTGAATGTTTTGTAACCTGAGTAATACAATAAACTGATTGTCGTGAGGACACATCTCCTATACCAGTATATACCGTCTATAAACGTGTGCTGTCTGTCATTTTTGTTTTCTCTCTTCATACGTCGATCAATCAAACTAATAACGATGACACCCCTGGGTATAAAAGTGTGTCTGTCCTATTATTTCTTATGGCCATCACCCACATAGACATTAAAGTGAATAATTATCATTTATGTCGAATGAGTTGTTCTTCTTCACTTATTGTATTTTTTTGTTGTGTTTTTTTTATTTGTTCATAGTCATTCTAAATGTTATAGTACTTTACTCTGAGTACTGTCACAAAAACAAAAGGCACAGATACATTAACAGTTACGCACTGTAAAAAATATTGTTTTCTCTTAAAATGAGCACAGTTGGATCACACATCAGTATAGCCATATAAGTATTCAAGAGAATTTCGCAGTTGGTATTGTAATTGCAATATTCCCAAAATGTTAAACAGAAGACAAATATTGCAGGAGTGTCCAATGTATAATTGCACTATAGATCTAACTTGATTGTAACATGAATGGTAGACTGTATAAGGAAAAAACAAAATATTACTCAACATTGTGACATGTATACGAGAAAGCCAATCTATTACCCGATATTGTAACATGTATGAAAAAAAGACAAAGTGTTACACGATATTGTAACATGTATATAAGGGAAAGACAAGATATTATCCGAATATTGTAACATGTTTAAGGGAAACAGAACTAATGTCAGTTATTCTCATGGTACTCATATGAACAGTCACAATCAAAGCGTGACTGAGATACATCTTTTTTTAGATGACTACTCTATAACGAATATTATGGATTAAGAATACTGATCAGCGATACGGATTTGATATTTTTGGAACATCATGATGTCTTGCCGGCATCATTGAAAACTGTTGACCGCTTCTCTCTTGCAGGAAAGAAGCCTATGTTTATGTATACTATGATTGTCTTTTTGAATTTGGTGCTAATACTGTTATATGGAAAATGGAATAGGTCTTTGGATTATGGACGCGGATATTCTCTAATGGACGACGGCTGGATTATGAATGACGGACTAGACGCTTGTAATTATTTCGATATTGTAAAATATATAAGGCAAAGACAAATTAGCATCGCGTGATTGTAACATGCTTAGAGGAAAGACAAAACTGTACCGGGTGGTAACATGTACAATAGAAAGACAAACTATTATCAAGCGATTGTAACATGTATAAGGAAAAGACAACTCTGATCACGGAATGAAACATGCTTTAGGGAAAGACAGACTATTATCACCTGATTGTAAAATGTATAAGGCAAAGACAAACCAATATCGCCTGATTATAACATGTATAAGGTAAGACAAACTGGTATCACGGGATTGTAACATGTATAAAGTAAAGACAAACTATTACCGGATTGTAACATGTATAAGGAAAAGACAACTCTGATCACAAGATGGAACATGCATTAGGGAAAGGCAGGCTATAATCACCTGATTGTAACATGTATAAGGTAAAGACAAACTAGTATCACGAGTTAGTAACATGTAAGGCAAAGACAAACTAGTATCACAGGACTGTAACATGTATATGGTAAAGACAAATTAGTATCACGGGATTGTAACATGTATAAGGCAAAGATAAACTACTATCATGGGAGCGTAACATGTATAAGGTAAAGACAAACTAGTATCACGGGAGCGTAACATGTATAAGGTAAAGACAAACTAATATCACGGGACTGTAACATGTATAAGGTAAAGACAAACTAGTATCACGAGTTAGTAACATGTAAGGCAAAGACAAACTAGTATCACAGGACTGTAACATGTATATGGTAAAGACAAACTAGTATCACGGGAGCGTAACATGCATAAGGTAAAGACAAACTAGTATCATGGGAGCGTAACATGTATAAGGCAAAGACAAACTAGTATCACGGGACTGTAACATGCATAAGGTAAAGACAAACTAGTATCATGGGAGCGTAACGTGTATAAGGCAAAGACAAACTAGTATCACGGGACTGTAACATGTATAAGGTAAAGACAAACTAGTATCATGGAAGCGTAACATGTATAATGTAAAGACAAACTAGTATCACGGGACTATAACATGTATAAGGTAAAGACAAACTAGTACCACCAGTTAGTAACATGTAAGGCAAAGACAAACTAGTATCACAGGACTGTAACATGTATATGGTAAAGACAAACTAGTATCACGGGAGCGTAACATGTATAAGGTAAAGACAAACTAGTATCATGGGAGCGTAACATGTATAAGGCAAAGACAAACTAGTATCACGGGACTGTAACATGTATAAGGTAAAGACAAACTAGTATCATGGGAGCGTAACATGTATAAGGAAAAGACAAACTAGTATCATGGGAGCGTAACATGTATAAGATAAAGACAAACTAGTATCATGGGAGCGTAACATGTATAAGGCAAAGACAAACTAGTATCACGGGACTGTAACATGTATAAGGCAAAGACAAACTAGTATCATGGGAGCGTAACATGTATAAGGCAAAGACAAACTAGTATCACGGGACTGTAACTTGTATAAGCAAAGACAAACTAGTATCACGGGACTGTAATATGTATAAGGTAAAGACAAACTAGTATCACGGGACTGTAACATGTATAAGTCAAAGATAAACTAGTATCACGGGACTGTAACATGTATAAGGCAAAGACAAACTAGTATCACGGGACTGTAACATGTATAAGGTAAGGCAAACTAGTATCATGAGAGCGTAACATGTATAAAGAAAAGACAACTCTGAATACGGGATGGAACATGCATTAGGGAAAGGCAGACTATAATCACCTGATTGTAACATGTATAAGGTAAAGACAAACTAGTATCACGACTTAGTAACATGTATAAGGCAAAGACAAACTAGTATCACCTGATTGTAACGTGAAAAAGGCAAAGACAAACTAGTATCACGGGATTGTAACATGTATAAAGAAAAGACAATTCTGAACACGTGATGGAACATGCATTAGGGAAAGACAGACTATAATCGCCTGATTGTAAGATGTATAAGGTAAAGACAAACTAGTATCACGAGTTAGTAACATGTATAAGGCAAAGACAATCTAGTATCACCTGATTGTAACATGAAAAAGGCAAAGACAAACTATTATCACAGGACTGTAGCATGTATAAGGTAAATTACAAGCGTCTAGTCCGTCATTCATAATCCAGCCGTCGTCCATTAGAGAATATCCGCGTCCATAATCCAAAGACCTATTCCATTTTCCACATAACAGTATTAGCACCAAATTCAAAAAGACAATCATAGTATACATAAACATAGGCTTGTTTCCTGCAAGAGAGAAGCGGTCAACAGTTTTCAATGATGCCGGCAAGACATCATGATGTTCCAAAAATATCAAATCCGTATCGCTGATCAGTATTCTTAATCCATAATATTCGTTATAGAGTCGTCATCTAAAAAAAAGATGTATCTCAGTCACGCTAGTATCATGGGAGCGTAACATGTATAAGGCAAAGACAAACTAGTATCACGGGATTGTAACATGAAAAAGGCAAAGACAAACTATTATCACAGGACTGTAACATGTATAAAGAAAAGACAAACTAGTATCATGGGAGCGTAACATGTATAAGGCAAAGACGAACTAGTATCACGGGATTGTAACATGTATAAAGAAAAGACAACTCTGAACACGGGATGGAACATGCATTAGGGAAAGGCAGACTATAATCACCTGATTGTAACATGTATAAGGTAAAGACAAACTAGTATCACGAGTTAGTAACATGTATAAGGCAAAGACAAACTATAGTATCATGGGATCGTAACGTGTATCAGACAAAGATAAACTAGTATCATTGGATTATAACATGTATAAGGCAAAGAAACTATTATCAAGGGAGCGTAACATGTATAAGGTAAATATAAACTAGTATCATGGGAGCGTAACATGTATAATGGAAAGACAAACTAGTATCAACGGATTGTAACATGAGAAAGACTTGTGACATGCATGGAAAGATAAACCAACATTAAGACTGAAGATTAGAAACTTAATTTCATGTATGAGCGAAAGACAACTATTACTACACGATTATAACTACCGCTATATAATAGGGAAGTAAATTAACAGCGCAGGATTGGATGATGTATGAGGGAAAGGTAATTAATACAACAGAAATCGTTTTTCAAGGAAAGAAAAAAACTAAATTATTATGACATATTTCTAGGAAATCGTCCAACCAGGGAGGGAGGATTTCATTTACAATAGAACCATTGTGGAGTACGGTATATGGGAACAGCTCAGTCCGCAACGGAGAACCATTTTATGGTGGCTGGTATATACCTGCCATGTCGTAATATTGTACTATCGCACTATTTTCACTAGGGCGATGGTACGATGGTACGATGTGATTGAAGGATGAGAATTACTTCATCGTACCATCGCATCGTAACATCGTATCATTAATATACCATCGTGACATCGTATCATCGCGCGCTTCGGAAGACCTGTCCAAGTTTCTTGATCAAAACTTATTCTCAAATAAATTGTTTGAATTCACCGTACCATCGCATCGTACAATAGCCATAGTAAAAATAAGGCGATAGTACGATAGGTTCATGGCAGGTTTTTCATATTATGGCCTAAGGTATTTTATTGACATATCACCCATACATTCCTAACATATTTAGTTCAACTGAGCCCTAATCCAATCTATATTTTTTATGTCGAAGCTTATGGAACTACTCCACGTGAAATTTAAAAATGGCTTTTATGAAATTAACTGTTATTTTTTTAATGCGCATATGTTTCATACAGGCAATGTATATAAGAGGAAACCAAGCACGTGAATATTGCGTTGATCGGCTTATATAACACACTTTCAAATTGCTCAAATCCGTTTCCGTGTTTCCCTCATTTTCATTCAAACAAGCCAGCCAGTTAACCTATACATGTATGCAGGTGCAGGGGTGGTGAAATTTATAAGAGCACATGACTCCAGGAAGCTAACATGATATAATTCATATACTTATGGATTATTTCAGGGAGTGGGCATATAAATTAAACCAAAATTATGACCTACTTCTGTACTGTAATCTGCGGGACTATGCATATAAATGATTCATAATACTACCACTATCGCCTAAGCTAGCAAATAGTGTTGAAGTTGTGAAGTGAATCTTAAAAGATAGTTAGACCATATACAGATATATTTTAAACCACGGTAGAAGAATGTGCACTGCAAAATAAAATGTACGCAAACTGAATAAACCCGTTTATGTACAAACAAACAATTAATGTACTTGAGGGAACCTTTATTCTGTTATCTCCCTTCCTTCGAATAGCGTGGGGCGCTGTCTCAATTCTCTGTCCTCTTTCTGGATCAGCGTTAGATGACACCACACGTCAACCGTGTCAGGTTCTCTTCTGACGTTCAGTCTCATTCCGAGAACAGATTATATATACGCAAACTGTAGTCTTCATTATTTCACAGTTTCAGTACTTGTAGCACAAGTATGACGTACGGTACATGTTAATTTATAAGTTATTAACAATCTCAATCCCATTTCTTTCATGTAGGGCCTATATCACTCCATATTTATTTCGACTATTAAACTTGCTCGCTGTGACCTAAATCAACTCCAAAGTCGACTCATTTGTTCTTTTATATCTGTTACCGGTACCTCCTATGGAATAAATACACAATAAATATACATGATATCTGCCAGTTTGACCAATTGAACACATTGCACTCCTCATTCATAAGCATGGGGTATCTCGCGTTTTCGCATCTATAATTTAGTAATTAACGCAAAAACGCGAAAACCCGAAAACGCGAAATCACGGAAACCCGACACGTAAACGCGATACGAAGACGCAAAAAGGCGACGCGAAAAGGCGAAAAGTTTTCGCGGCTTTTCGCGTTTTCGCAATTTCGCGTCGGGTTTTCGCGTTTTCGCATTTTCGCGATTTCGCGTTTTCGCATTTTCGCGTTTTCACAGTTTACGTTTCATATAGCTGCATGTATTGCCATGAGGGTTCATTGGGACTGCTACCCTAGCCAATAAGACCGTCAACATGGGCAATGTGTGGGGATACATATATCAAAACCTATTTACAACCATGGTAAAACAAACTGTTCTCAAGGATTTTCCATTCCCCAACGAAAATGAGATAAAAAAATATCATTTGGGACATATACAAAGCTAGTCATACATAATTATAGCTGTAGATAAAAATAGAATATATGCCTTGGGAAAACAGAGATCAGGAAATTCTTGCCCCTGAACACGAGCTTGTTTTCACAAAATCGGTATGTTTTTACATATATTTTCATAATACTGACATTGCATAACCTCGCTTCTATTGCAAATTATACTACCATCATCAGATTTCAGTCTAGTTATATACATTTTGCTGAAGATCTCGCTTTTTTCTAAATTGAGAAAATATGTCTCTGAACGCTCACTTATTTCCTTCCATAACTCCCCTAACTTTCATTGTAAATCTTCCATGTTTTCATTGTACATTAGATTTTTGGTCTGCTGTATTTTACTGTATATTCCTTATTTATTCATTTTACCAAGATCCCAAGTAATGCTTCAATTTTATTTGTTCAATGTATACGTTTAGAGCATCTAAATATACCTTAATTGTCTTTATCTTTCAGCAAATAAATTTCCAATATGAGTGTCCATTTTCAACACTTATGCTAAGGCATCTTGCATGACCGGCATAATCGTGGTGCTCACTTTTATAGCGTCCCCGCATCCGGCTTTCATAAAAATGACCTCATATATAGGCAACAACGCAGAACAGCGAAAATACGACAACGCGATTTCGCATTTTCGGGTTTTCGCGTCGGGTTTTCGCTTTTTCGAGTTACTATTAAAACGAGAGATCCTGAAGGATCTTGGCGCCCACCATTGCCCGATAATTGTAAGCTAATGACAAGAGGATCTTTTTGTCCATTGTTACTAAGAACAAACGAATGATTTGTAATTTTGTTTACAGAATTTCGAATCTGAGCGGAAAAGATCGAAAAGGGACACTGGACAACAACAAGATATCATCTTTCTAAGTTTAAGGAGTTTCAAGATTTCTAGAAACTGTACTTATGTCAGTTGTTATAGTACAAGAGAAAAGAGCAAAGTTAATCTGATGAATGTCCGGAGGATCATTTGTCTTCGTTTTGTAGTATTTTTTTTTGCACGTGTCATCATTGGGTACTGGAAGCGAAGACAAATGGCTTTGACCCTTTGGCATGAGCTATGAAACATACTTCAGATTTTATAATTAGGAACGAATGCTAATTCTGTTCTGTTTACTGGGCTAGTTTGAGATATCTCTTTTAAGATACCATGCTCGAAAATAGTAACATGGTACAATACTTAATACTGAAGGGATCCGCGCAGTAATGTTGAAACTTCGAAAGTGTCTGAATCCTGATTATCTCCCTTGGATCGAAACACGCAGTAGTCCAAAGTTGTCGAGTTGTAACGTTGTGTCACAAGAGTGACGTTCCTTCATGTAGCCGACCCGTCGGCAGACGAAACAGTTCACTGGACTAAGAAAACTGATTTTAAATTTGAAGAAATACATTTCAATTCTGAATTATTTGAACTCCTTGATATGGAAGGTGAAGGTATGGATATTCTCTATAGTCACTATAGAGAATATGCCCCACTGTTTGATCCATCGACTTGTGTGATGCAACGCCACAACTCGGGGAATACCGTATTAATTTTAAGCCTAACTTGGATTTTCAAATCGGACCAAAAAAGGTATCTTGCACAACTAGGCCCCATGTGGGACGTGTGTACCAAATTTCAGAAAGAATCCATGAAGTAGTTCCTGAGAATTGACGATAACAATGTTCAAGGGGAAATTCAAGATGGTCACCTGGCGGCCATATCGGATTTTCGAATCGGACCAAAAAGGTATCTTGCACAACTGGAACACAAGGGGAACCTGTGTACCAAATTTGATGAAGATCCATGCAGTACTTCATCAGAAATCACGATAAAGTTTCATGGCAAATCCAAGATGGGCGCCTGGTGGCCAAGTTGGATTTTCGAATTGGACCGAAAAAGGTATTTTGCACAACTAGACCCCAAGGGGAACCTATATACCAAATTTGAGAAAGATCCAGGCAGTACTTCCTGAGAAATCACGATAACAAAGTTGCATGGGGAGATCCAAGATGGCCGCCTGGTGGCCATATTGGATTTTCGAATCGGACCAGAAAAGGTATCTTGCACAACTAGACCACAAGGGGAACCTGTGTACCAAATTTGACAAAGATCCATTCAGTAGTTCCTGAGAAATCGCGATAACAAGGTTTTATGGGGAAATCCAAGATGGCTGCCTGGTGGCAATATTGGATTTTCAAATCGGACCAGAAAAGGTATCTTGCACAACTAGATTCCAAGGGGAACCTGTGTACCGAATTTGGAAAAGATCCACATAGTAGTTCCTGAGAAATCGCGATAACAAGGCTTCATGGGAAAATCCAAGTTGGTCGCCTTGTGGCCATATTGGATTTTCGAATCGGACCAGAACAGGTATCTTGCACAATTAGACCCCAAGGGGAACATGGGTACCAAATTTGAGAAAGATCCATGCAGTAGTTCCTGAGAAATCGCGATAACAAGGTTCCATGGGGAAATCCAACATGACCGCCTTGTGGCCACACTGGATTTTTGAATCGGACCAGAAAAGGTATCTTGCACAACTGGACCACAAGGGGAACTTGTGTACCAAATTTGACAAAGATCCATGCAGTATTTCCGGAGAAATGACAATAAAGTTTCATGGGGAAATCCAAGATGGCTGCCTGGTGGCCATATTGGATTTCGAATCTGACAAGAAAAAGGCATCTTGCACAACTAGACCCCAAGGGGAACCTGTATACCAAATTTGAGAAAGATCCATGCAGTAGTTCCTGAGAAATCGTGATAACAAGGTTTCATGGGGAAATCCAAGATGGCTGCCTTGTGGCCATATTGGATTTGCGAATCGGACCAGAATAGGTATCTTGCACAACTAGACCCCAAGGGGAACCTGTGTACCAAATTTGAGAAAGATCCATGAAGTAGTTCCTGAGAAATCGCGATAACAAGGTTTCATGGGGAAATCCAAGATGGCCGCCTTGTTGCCATATTGAATTTTCAAATCGGAACAGAAAAGCTATCTTGCACAAATAGACCCCAAGGGGAACATGTGTACCAAATTTGACAAAGATCCATGTTGTAGTTCCTGAGAAATCGCGATAACAAAGTTTCATGGGGAAATCCAAGATGGCCGCCTTGTGGCCAAACTGGATTTTCGAATCGGACCAGAAAAGGTATTTTGCACAACTGGACCACAACGGGAACCTGTGTAACAAATTTGAGAAAGATCCATGTTGTAGTTCCTGAGAAATCGCGATAACAAAGTTTCATGGGGAAATCCAAGATGGCCGCCTTGTGGCCAAATTGGATTTTCGAATCGGACCAGAAAAGGGATTTTGCACAACTGGACCACAACGGGAACCTGTGTAACGAATATGACAAAGATCCATGCAGTATTTCCTGAGAAACCATGATAACAAAGTTTCATGGGGAAATCTAATATGGCCTTTGGTGACCATATTGGATTTTCGATTCGGACTGAAAAGGGTGTCTTGCACAACTAGACCTTAAGGGGAACCTGTGTACCAAATTTGAGAAAGATCCATGCAGTAGTTCCTGAGAAATCGCGATAACAAGGTTTCATGGGGAAATCCAAGATGGCCGCCTTGTGGCCATATTGGAATTTCGAATCGGACCAGAAAAGTTATATTGCACAACTAGACCCTAAGGGGAACCTGTCTACCAAATTTGAGAAAGATCCATGAAGTAGTTCCTGAGAAATCGCGATAACAAGGTTTCATGGGGAAATCCAAGATGGCTGCCTGTTGGCCATATTGGATTTTCGAATCGGACCAGAAAAGGTATCAGCACAACTAGACCCCAAGGGGAACCTGTGTGCCAAATTTCAGAAAGATCCATGCAGTAGTTCCTGAGAAATCACGATAACAAGAATTGTTTACGGACGGACGACGGATGGACGGACGACGGACCACGGACGAAAAGCGATTTGAACAGCCCACCATCTGGTGATGGTGGGCTAAAAATGCGAAAATGCGAAACGCAAGATGGCCGCATCCGGCTTCCATAATGGGGAGAGTAGCGAAAACTACGACCCAGGAATGACACGAAGGGATGGCAGGCCCACCACCATCCTCGCGGGCCAGTGTATCGGTCGATCTGTTAGGATCGATACACTGACTTGGTTAGTTACCCATAGCAGTTCTGGATATAAATAGATCAAGGGTTTTCCTCTAAATCAAAAAATCAAACGCGCTATAAGCTAGCTGATTACGCCAATCTCACCTCTAGGGGTACTCGCTCGCTCTTGGAGGTATGAAAGGCTCCACTCGGAGTCATCTGTCTATACCTGACCATACTCCGTGGTTCCGGGATAAAATCTCAAACTATTATTTTATAATAAACTGTTTTTCATGGAGCATTAGGGATGTTGGTGGTTATATCCACACAAGAGCCATACTCGTATAAACCATAGTTTCGCCATTCAAGCAAAAAAAAGTGTGAAAGTTACTGCACCTCACAACCTGTAAACGCGTTTTGGGTGAAAGTTCAATAAAATTCATCTAAGAAGTTGTGAACTGTTTGTATTTTAGTCGATTAGACTACCTGGCATATCTAAATTACATCTAGAGGGATAAACATAGCAAACTACAATTAAACGGATATAAATGATATCGGAAATCGATGTACAACAGGCAGCATCTTTTTTCAACACCTTTTCTGGTACTAACAATCAGACGCATTGAATCGGCATCTCGATGTTTTCTATGGTTATTGGGTTGTTTCGTGCGATGAAAAAATAGAAAAGAAAATTAATATCTGTACGCCACAGAAAACGAATTTCGAGCGGAACCCTCCATTTTGACTCTGAGATAACCCTTCTATACCCCCAAGAGTGAAGAGTAATCTCTTAGATGGACACTATCGATTGTATGCCGTGGACATGCTAATTCAAAACAAACGCAGGGGATGAAATGTACGATATTGTATAATAGATGCATCGACTCAACAACTAATTCGAATCACCAAAAATGTCCAGTTAACTGAGCTGCGAGGATTTAGGATTTACTTGGACTTGTGATGATCAGGATCTATTTAGTGATATTATTTCGAGAACATGTGTTAAACATTTTCGTGTGCACAGAAATAGAAATATCGTAGTTTGAAACAACATGCCAAGAGGCAAATTGTATTTGTTGAGAATGCTTCTTTTGTGATGTTATTCCGAAAATTAGTCTGTAGGGTATATGGACGCTGGCAATGAACATCTACGGTTAGTTGTTCTGTAACGGTATATGTTGTGAAGAAAATTTCATCCCAAACCGCGGTTAGACCACATATTCTAAAATATCTCTGTATCTATTATAGTATCTCTGGTTAGACTGGTCAGATCTGCGGGTGTCGAGGAACATTATGGGGAAGCATGGGAGAAAATAAGTTGAGGCGTATAGCGGTTTATCTAACACAGTCCATCTGAATGTATGACCAACAGTTGTGGGTGACCATGAAACTAAGAAAGTAGCTGCTTTCCTTGATCTGAGGGTAATGGTTATGTGCAAATATTGAGGAAATGAGATCGCATTGACAGCATGACTCAGTTTTATTCAAGCTTATAACACGTTAACAATGACAAGTTCCATGAGTACAACCCCAATATGCAGATGTGAATTCGAAAATTCTCGCCACGTTATGAAGACAGTACTGATCTCTGACTGTTACTGTCACCATACGAGAAGTATTTCCGTACAATAATCACTGCCGCATGCCGAGTGAATATACTCCTGAAAATAGATCATACAAGTATTTTTGAGAGCTAAATGCTCAATATTTCTATCAGAAAATCTTTACTCGCTTCTCAGTGTGCTCTCAACATATCGGATAACAGTACACAATTGGTCAGTACTGGACGAGCACATGCACCATAGAGTCATACTCTACCGGTCATAGTTGAACAGATTACTCGAAATCGCCTTCTTGATGGTTCAGGTAATATGCCATAAACGTCGGTGAATCTTTTACCTGAGACGATACCATTGGACTTTCAAGCTCAAACTCTCCACATTATATTCCACACTAGAGATATGGTAAGGTCACGTCACAATGCTATCAAATACTATCAAAGTTTCAGTAGAACTTACATATTTCAGTAGATTTCTGTACATGAAAATATGACTTAGTAACCCGAAAGCATCGGTAACCGCAAGCGCATGATGTTACAACTTAGTTAAACCAGATATTGGATGATAACTCGTTTTGTACATTCTAATTGCTATTAGACCAGGTGTACAATTTGGCATAGACTGCAATATACTGTTTATACTTTTGCGGAATTCCATGCACACTGTAGATTTCTGTTAACTGAAGCTGAAATGTGAGGTTTTCATTACACCTCATATCGCATATGAATGTTTTTTCATACAGCAGCATTCGTTGACTTCATTTGTATCCTGTTTTACTCGTTCGACACATATTTTTTGCGTCGGTAATGATAGAAGATATCGTTGGCCAGATAGAGTTTGTTTGTTTTTTTCATTAGAGAAGTGATTTTCTAAGCTTTTATGTGAGCAGAGTTCTTTGTGGTAAATTGTGTCATATCGGCAATTTATATGTACAGCGGAAAAATGGGACCAATTGGAATTCTCGTGCATGGCTACGCGTTTTCGTTGTATGTTCTGTGTGATAGCGTGTAATTGATTTGTGATGACAGGAATAGTCACTGTATACGTTTAATTGTTTGTCTATGGACATCCATATTTGTACATTTTCCCTTGCTGATAAGCCCTGGCGTTATTACGAAATGAACATGTCTCTTTTGTGTGAAAGCAATTGTTATGTGATTTTTGTCATTGTCAAGTAAGCTATGAATAAAGCAAAAATATTTCTTAAGATATTCTATGGATGATATTGCTAACATAGTTTCACTGAAATGTCAAGGGTTGGATGATAAATAATCTAGGAATGATTTTTTCCACTACGTCTGAAAGAAAAAATCTCTAGTATCAGTTAGTGTGATTTTTCTGCAGGATACGTATATATTCATTGGTGCAAATGGAAATTCGCCAGTAATCATATACGGCGAGTAGAACTGTAATCAAATCTATACATAATAATGACTATGTAGATGTCGGGAGAAATCTGATCGACGATGTACATGAAGAGGAAAAAAACAAGGCAATAGGCAAGACAGGATTTCGTATATTCAATGACTGACGCCCAACTTATTTCAAATTATAACACTGACCGTTGAGCAATAACAATAAATGTAGAATATAAGGCGCAGGGAAATTGGAAGAAAAGTTGCTCTATATTAAACGAACGATCATATTTAGACTTAGTTAGTAATTTACTACACAATCAAGCACAGTTTTTATGTTACCTTATAGACGTGAAAATCTAGGACATTCCTGACGAAAACCTATATCAGAGTGTATCAACGAACAATTATTTCTACTATATCCGCCAGATTCGTCATTCGTTATTCAACCATCGTCCAACCGTATATACGATGGTACATTCGACATTGAGTACCAATTCTAAACATAAATGAAATTAAAAAACATAAGTCGAGATCCAGAAAAACAGTACAAACACGTCGCCAGTTCCGACCCACCAAAGAATTTTTTTCATCTGTTTCAAAAGGAAAGGGTTTGATTGGCAAAATCATTATCAGGATCGCAGTACAAGTGTCTATAATTTATTAATAAAGTAACTTAGTTGGTGATGAACTTAACTGTAGGGAATATAAGATTACATGTCAGTTCCGACCCACTGTCGCCAGTCCCGATCCAGCCTCGTTTTGGCATTGACCTTTGACCCAGATATATACAAATCTAATCGTCAACATGATACCTTTCCTCCCAAATTAGGGTCCTAGCTGAATATTTCGTTTTGCAAGCCTTCTCATAAGTGTACATTTGGCGTTAAAGAATGCGGATTGGGGATGATAGTGACATGGTCGAGCTGATCATATTGGCAAGATAGATTGGACACTGAAATATCTCCGATGACTTAGAAGCGTATAATACTCACTGGAAAAAATGTTAAATGGCTGGTACTTTTATTTATTTTACCTCTGAATAGCAGATTAAAGACGGGCAATGTGAGTCAACGCTCGAGTTACGAATTTATGTAGTGAACACTGTGTTTGCAAGACCTTTCCAGGCCATGGTACGACTTTGCTTGGCCATCCATAGATGATCTATAGTGGTTCGGAACTGGCTCCGTCATTTGTTGTCAACGATGGAGCGGGTATAGCCTATAGAGTGACACTCGAGTGAATAAATTTATATCAGTTACGTAGTACAATATGATAATTATATGTGATAAACAAAACATCAACACTTTGATTGGAAGCGCCAGCAGACGACGCTGCTTTTTCATGACGACGGGTAATGGTGTTTGTACTTAGATGTAGTCGTGCGTATGGAGTAGGTCTGTGAAGCTATCTCCTAACAACACCAATGAATGCATAATACAATTGAACCATGATTGGAAGGTTGATCAACTCGTTCGAATGCATCAAATGTTTTAAGAGTTCGTGTGATCTTGCTTGTGACGAGAAGCAATGTTTTGGGAAGTGGGTCGGAACTGGCACTGGATCGAAACGGGCGGCGTGACTATACACAACGAAATAATATATGCAACCAAATAAAACACGACACTGAAACATCAATATCACAAAAAGTAGAACATTACACACTCGATCATAATTTTTCATACAAAAATTGCTTGAATCCCGAAATTTCGTAAAAGTTAGGATGAAGATCTAGCTACATTTGTATTGGTACAAATGGCATGTGCTCAAATTAGCATAACTCATTCGAAACAGTATAATATTGTGGGGAAATTGTCTGATTGCTAAATGTTTATTTGAGCGTTGTATGTAAGTTTTACAGGGTTTATTACAGTCCGTATCACATATCTGGTGTGTACCTGCATAAAGTACATTATCGCGGGTGCAGTTTTCAGCGTTTCTATTTTTGACCAGTTTTAATGTTTTCAATGGCTAATTTGTTTAAAATAGTATGTTATCTGACTGAACCAAAAGGCAGCTTACCTAGTAAATGCTTGTTAGCTTGTGGTGATTCCCTGATTGCCTGGTAGATGCATTTATACCGTAATTTTTATCACGCTTGTCTCCTGACAAGACACAAAGTTGCGAAGCTAGATTCTAGACGCTCTGACGTACTTTGGGCATTAACTTTTGACAGTACACTGTATTATCTCTTCACTCATTTGAGAGGTCCAGCTAGACAGATAGCATGCAGTCTAACCCTCGGTGAACAGAGAGACTTCGTTCAGCTAACGCATGTTTTAACAACTCGATTTGGTCCTGGAGAACAGGCAGAATTATACCTGGCAGAACTGAGAAATCGACGTAGGGGACGCGGTGATGGCTCAAGAGAGTTGGGACAATCAATCAGAAAGCTAGACGACCTGGAATACCCTGATATGACACCAGCTCAGAGAGATCGCCTGACAAAAACTCACTTCGTGGATGCATTAGATGATACGGAGGTCATAATGAGGATTTACCAGGGAAAACCCATTAACTTGAAGCAAACAGTCACTCTTGCCCTAAAAGTTGAGGGTTTCCGAAAAATAGAAGCTGGGCGACAGGAGCAGACCTCTAGGAAGCATGTACGTGAGGTTGATGCAATCCATGACCAAACTAGTCTTAGGCTTTCGAAAATTGAACAACTTCAGACGTTGCTTACTGAGATGACAGCTGTTTCTTGGTCTGATGATAGGCAGGCTGACCGGATGTCATACAACCGAAGACCCCTTCACAGACGTTGCTTACTGAGATGACAGGTGTTTCTTGGTCTGATGATAGGCAGGCTGACCGGATGTCATACAGCCGAAGACCCCTTCATGAAACCGAATGCTATTTCAGCAAAAATAAGGGTCCCTACCAGAGTAACTGTCCATTGTTACGACAGTGTATGCCGGAGATAAAGAAAGATGAGGCTGTCCGTGCCCCACAGAGGAGAACTCCGGAAAACTAATTGTGACTGGTTCGGTAGGCTTGAATCCAGTCAGATGTGAAACGAAGATGCCTCAAAATGTGACTGTAAATAAGGAAAACTTGAATAAAGATGTTTTTACGATTGACGATTGTTTTCATGTTAATGGCTGTATTGCAGGAATTAATGTTCGTTTTCTGGTTGACACGGGGGCATGTGTTACAATTTTGTCTAAGGAGACGTATTTGAGGATACCTGTTGACTGTAGACCGCAGATGATTCATTCAACCATCACTTTGAGAGCAACAGACAAGAATCCTATAGACGTGCATGGACAGTGTAGAGTTGATATGGAGATAATGTCTTCTCCCGTTGTCCTGACGATTCTGGTTGCTGATATCCATGGAGAAGCTATTCTTGGGATGGATTTCTTATGTGAGTATGATGAGCGTATACATCCTAAAAGTGGAAGTTTCACTTGTGGGGATGAACAGATCGTTTGTCATGTAGTAGCCGAAGGAAACGAGGCATGTCGACTTATACTGGCGCAGCGGATGACAGTTCCTCCTGGATCAGATGTGGTGTTACCATGCCGAGCAACAGAACCTGTACTTTGTGGAAAATGGGTCATGGTGGAATCAAAAACTTCGCTACGCAATGGCTTTGTCGTCGGTAGAGTACTGGTGGATACTGAGAGGGAGATGTACCCTGTGTGGATCTTGAACATCAATACAGAGCCTGTTGTGGTCTATGAAGGGACTACCATGGAAACACTAGAAAAGGTTAGAAGATGTGAATCTGTTCTCTCTTCTGAAGCAACAGATGACCCAGCAATACAAAAAGGCTCTGTAGAGGTGAATGTAATCGATACAGGTGAGATGACTCTGCCGCATCATTTGGAGGACCTGTATACCAGAAGTACTGCTGATATGAGAGAAGAAGATAAACATAAAGTGGTTTCTTTTCTAGGACGGTTTCGTAATACCTTTCCCAAGTCAGACGAAGATTTAAGATGTGCGAATGGAGTTAAACAACATATTGAGACTACTGGCGGCCCACCCATCAGACACGGTTTCAGAAGATTGCGATTTGAGAAGCAGGGAAAAGTTGATGTCTGATTGAGGACGTGGTGTCACGAGATGTAATTGATAGGTCGACGAGTCCATGGGCATCACCCATAATTTTAGTGACAAAGAAGGATGAGTCCATTCGATTTTGTGTAGACTATCGTCGTTTAAACGACGTCACAATGAAAGATGCATATCCTATTCCTAGAATTGACGATTCACTTAATGTACTGCAGGGTGCTAGTTGGTTTTCAACTTTAGATTTGGCCAGTGGCTACTGTCAGGTGCCCTTGGACGATGATGTAAAGATGAAATCAGCCTTCGTCGCTAGAGGTGGTCTTTACCAGTTTAACATCGTCTTTACCAGTTTAACATCATGCCTTTTGGCATGTGTAGTGCCCCCTCCACATTTGAGAGATTGATGGAGATGATTCTGGCAGGAGTGCAGTGGAGGAATATCTGGATGACATCATTGTTTATGGACGGACGTTAGATGAAACTATTCAGAATCTTGAAGTTTTGATCAGGTTGGAAGCTGCTGGGTGGAAACTGAAACCTAAAAAGTGCAACCTCTTTCAAAGGGAAGTGAAATACCTTGGGCATGTCGTTTCCAAAGATGGAGTGTCAACCGATCCCGACAAGATAGATGTTATAAGGAAGTGGCCTACCCCACTTATGTTCATGATGTTAGAAGTTTCCTCGGGTTAGCTTCCTATTACTGAACGTTTATAAGGGACTTCGTCAATGTTGCCCGTTCCTTGAACAGGTTGACAGAGAACAAGAATTTTGCTTGGACAGAGGAATGTGATGAGGCCTTTAATATACTAAAGGCGAGACTGATCCAATCACCGATCTTGGCATACCCGCGCGGAACTGGCGAGTATATCATCGATACAGATGCCAGTGCCTATGGCATTGGTGCTGTTTTCATAAGGAATCTATGTCACGGATCTGAGCGTACATCGCCAGATGAAAGCCGCGAAGACCGCATCGTCAGCGTATAGTTTTGTTTCTGAAGCAAGTGAATTACCAGCCAAAGAATCCCATACAGAGATTGTCCGAGTGTCAGAAGAAAATCCTGACCCCATTCGGACCTTCCAATTACCGGTGCTGCTGAGCTGCGATGCATCAAATGGGACCCCCATCATCACGGAAACTAGGGAGACGGCCATTACTCCACCGCCTGCCCTTCCTGAGAAAGAGAAATTCCATCAACCACCTTTCCCGTGTACGGAACGTATTCATCGCACGTTCGTCTACCCTAATGGGGTCACTGTCTATGAAGATGTCACCAGGGACACCCGCCGAATGCCCCATTATAACAATCACACACAGACAGAGGGAACTCATACAGTGAAGATGAGTACCACCCACACGCAAACTGAGGATTGCATCATTGCCCAGCCAATGTGCAGATTGAATTATACCGGTACCTGTGAGAATCCAGAAGACAGTCCCATCGATGACAACACCCGAACCATAGTAGAGGTTAGAAACATGTCCATCCAGACGGCAGTAGAGGAATACCACCTCCTGTCACCACCAGCAACCTCTGAGAGTGGCACAGTTACTAGAAGCGGGATCTGGCTATGCACTGACCTGAGTTGAGAAGTGTGCCATGGCACGGGTAACCATATGGACTATAAGTGGAGCATCTACGCCCATGACCACGCCCATGTTATGTTTTCCTGTGTTATTTGTGTTTAATCGGCATGCACGATAGACCAGGGTGCAGAACTTTGTAGTGTACATGTAAAAGGCTATATTTTGTACGCCATTCAAATCCTATATTCAGCAGATAGCCATCGTCCAAATTGTGTTGCCCAATAACTCGATAACAACGTGATAGAGATACAATTTACACGTCGTTGTAAAAGTCTTACTCAGGAGAATGACATAGAATTTCCTATGTTTTATACGATAAACGATATGAAATGAGACTGATATTTGAGACTCATCTAAATTACTGTAAAATATATAAGAATATGTTGTTATGCCTATATATGCAAGGGCGGATCCAGCCAAAATTCATAGGGGGGGTCGACTATCGCAGCCCAACAGGCGAGGGTCCAGGGGCCGCCTAGGCCCCGGAAGCTCCGGGGTCCTAGATCGCCGGAGATGCGTTCTGAGCGTTTTCCCGGAAATAAAACTGATCATAATGTATGCAGATTTATGGTTCTATTTTCAAGATTTTACCGCAATTATAAGCACGCATCAATAGTGAAAAAATCGCACCTCATGCCTGCATCCATTTGACTTTCTAGTTATATTTAAAACATACAAAACGATGGCATTTAGTTCATGGAAGGGAAACCAAGATGCCTACCGATACGGTTCATTCACAAAAAGATAAAACAAGAAAAATCCTCATAGCCCAACAGGCGAGGGTCCAGGGGTCGCCTAGGCCCCGGAAGCTCCGAATTCCTAGATCTCCGGAGATGCGTTCTAAGCATTTTCCAGGAAATAAATTCGAACATAATGTTTGCAGATTTATGGTTCTATTTTCACGTTTGTTTCTCATTTATAAGCACGTATCGATATTGAAAAAATCATACTTCATGCATGAATCCATTTGACTTTCTAGTTATATTTAACAGATAAAAAAACGATGACTTTTACATCATGGAACACTAGAACCAATATGATACCGATTCATTTACACAAAGCTGAAATAAGCGATCCTGACAGCCTCACAGGCGAGGGTCCAGGGGCCACCTAGGCCCCGAAAGCTCCGGGGTTCCTGGTTGCGGGAGATGCGTTTTACGCGTTTTCCCGGAAATAAATCTGAACACAATGTAGGTAGATTTATTGTTCTATTTTCACATTTTTTCGCATAACCACGCATCGATATTGAAGAACATATGCCTGGCACCATTTGACTTCCTGGTTTAGCACAAACAAAACAGGCCTATAACACACCGCTACACGTGGTGCGCTCGCGGCGATAATGTCTGATTTCAGATATATATTGAAACTCCAACTTAAATAGTACACTCACAAACTACATGAATAGATGATGGTCTGTTTAATACACATATAGATACTCTAATTACATAATCCACATTCATTTAATTTACATATCATTTCAAGACATTATTGGCTCATTATTTCTACGTGGAATCCCAGGGTTCGCTGATCCCTCAAAACAATTTTTTTTTTTAGGTTTCATGGGGGGGGTCCGGACCCCCCTGACCCCCCCCGTAGATCCGCCCTTGATATGTCTTTCTGTCCAGTGTGCGATCTTTATCACAGAATTTGAAAAACTTCTGCAAATAAGGTTCTGTGACGTTGACTGAAATCGTTACATTTCCAAAGACTACTAGGCAAAAGTGGCATTTCTCTTACAAACGGATTATCCAAAGCAAGAAGATCATCTTTGTAGCGTGTGGTGCCATGATTAAGTGAGTAAGCTGGACTTTAACGTAGCTTTCAAGGGGAGGGAGATCATCCGATACATTGGGCCTATTCTTCTGAGCCTCACATCAGCTAAGCCATTATTACAGACGGGCCTTTCCCTGAACATTTACCATGGTTTCCTTCATCGTCGCTAGTCAAGTCGGTTACATCGCAAACATCCGGCTTGATTAGCCAAGATGGGATTTGTTTCTGGGATCTGACTTTCTGATGTTGTGTATAAATTTAATCATTACAGGACGTAAAGCAGTAGTTTACCTTCTTGATTACACTCAGAAATCTGGGTTCTTCTAATTTCTTCGAAATATTCTGAAGAACTTAGTAAAAGATTTCTGAGGATGTACATATATCGAACGTTAAACTTCGTCAGATTATGGAAAATAACATTCGTGATATTGATTCGAATATTCACGGTACCTTCTAACGACTATAAAGTAACATATACATATACTTGTTCACCAATGTTCAACCAAGTGCCAGAAACAATGGGCGTTATACAGGTCACAGAGGAGTACATTTATAGTTTCCACCCGTCATGTCTTGAAGAAGATCGCCTAAGTACATCTGGCCTTTAACGTGGTATATATATTGTTGTTATAATAATATAGCGTTAAACGCTAGAGTTACCAGGCAATGGAGAATCGTTATATCAAGAGTAACATACACAGAAATACCAACTTCTATACATTTGATCTGACCCAGTGTGAGCAGATATCTACAGTACGGTAGCTAACAGTATATCCCCATGGTTACAAACATCCATGATAAATACAACAGATACATGAAGGGCCTAACAGGTACACCTGTCAGTTATACACTCTCATATACTAAATTTATTACTATCCACGCCTTTGTGATAGAAGGTCACCCTAGTGAATGTCACCATATACTGGTATTTGTCATTTTGTCCCGGGGTTATTCGGGTTCTCTGGCTCGCTTTAGTTAAAAGTATGACATTACTCTGTATGACAGGTCAGAAGGTATAGCTATAAACAGAAGGTGAATTGTTCAAAGGTTCATTGTTAACTGCTGTTTAACATAAGAATTGTTCTCTTTTTCTAATAATAATTAACCCAATTTAATTTTTAAAATCTATCGACAGTCCTATTTCTTTTGTCGAAGAACAAGATTCTGTTAGCTTGTATTCCGGTAATGTCTTTTATTCACGACAGATTTAACTCGATTAGAAATCGATGATACCCAACATCCGTCCTTTCCACATTAATCCTTGGAAAATGTTATTTTGCCCGATGGCGGCGACAGATGCACTGGTACGTGGGTCAGCGAGTAAGCTCGGGTTCGTTCTCATGATCTCTTCCCTATATCTTTTCATCAGGGGCGTTTTTTAACTATTGAGAACTGGTGTAAATATGATAATATAGATCAAATATTCCTACTCTTCCAAGAAAGGACATCTTACATTTATGATAAATGACCGAGACCGAAAATAGTCCAGTTATCATCGGTTAAATATATTTTCTGGGTTAAGAGTTGGCAAAGCGCCCCGATTAACGAACCGGAGCTCATGCGGCCAGCCACATGTCGGTGCACCGTCCGGTGCCGTCGAGGAAAGACGGCATTGTCCAAGAATTAACTTGAATTGTAGTGCAAAACCTCCATTAGTGTGTGGTATTTGGCATTTTCGCCTTTGGCCCTTCCCTAACATTCGACGTTTACCAAATATACATTTTGATTCTGATGGGTTTGCAGTAATATTGTATCATCAATGCCCTTCGATTCTTGTTTCTGATGCCAATAGGTGTTAGGAGCGTGTTCAAAGGTCATTCAAGATGTCCACATGAACATCTACAACGAAAGAGTGGCTAACATACAGGAACGCCATATAACTAATCCCTCTTGCTCATTGATATTTTAGGTACAATACTAATCAGTCTTTTGGGCCATAGGACTTCCTGTGAGATTATATTTTTTTATATTTCTTCTTCGATTTTTCCGTGTGTCACCGGGTTAGCTTCACCAGCACTCGAAGCGTTATCCTGAAAATCATGTGGGTCCATCGACGGATTCGACAGGGCCTTCCCAGTGCCTTCTCTACTGAGATTTTCTTGAGAACTCGGACTGGCTAAGGATCGAAGAAAACGTTTTTCACCACATCTGTTTTATGTTAAATAATCAAAATATCAACTTTTTCTATACACAGCTTCTCTGTATGTTTTCATGCAAATTGTGTAAGGGGTATTTGGTAGAACCTTTAATTCGACAGTTCTCTTCGGAAACGAAAATAAGGAGGTTCCCACTTTTCTTGGATAATGCGACCCATCAGCAATGCTATACGGGCACAGTAGCTTGGGTAGCAGTGGGTGTCTTCGTCGATGTTGCTATGATTATTATTTTTTTCAAGAATATAATTATTTCCCACCTTTTCATACACCACAACGACAGTGGATGTCATAAAAATGCTTACGGATTTTATATTTTTGGAACATCATGATGTCTTGTCGGCATCATTGAAAACTGTTGCCCGCTTCTCTCTTGCAGGAAACTAGCCTATGTTTATGTATACTATGATTGTCTTTTTGAATTTGGTGCTAATACTGTTATATGGAATATGAAGTAGGTCTTTGGATTATGGACGCGGATATTCTTTAATGGACGACGGCTGAATTATGAATGACGGACTAGACGCTTGTAATTCTATACGACCTACATCGATCTACACACCCCTCCGCTACTAGATCTGCATCTAAATCACAAGTGACAAGGGGAATTCGGGTGTCTGCAGACAATCAACAGTAAATAGATGAGCGGGCGTGGACTATGGTGAAAACTCAACGGGCGTGGAGAATGCCATGAGGTAAGTTCTCCTGTGGACCGCGAACCGGGATTCGTGACGAATTCTTCAACATTATAGTTGCGTCATTGGTCATTTAGATGCAGATCTAGTAGAGGAGGGGTATGTAGATCGATGTAGGTCGTATAGAAAGCATTTTCATGACATCCACTGTCATTGTGGTGTACGAAAAGGTGAAATAATTATATTCTTGATATATATATATATATATATATATATATATACTCATAGGACCGTAAAAGTGGGCAGTAGTCCTCATACCGCACAAGTGGGAAGATGGCTTTCTAATGGTTCTACATCCATATATATATGTGGAATCTGCATATATATCCCTCAGCAACCTATATATATCTATATAGCAGCAGTTGCACGAGGCTTTGCGAAAATAATTCCTGGGCAGATGGCCTGGGCAGATTCGTGACCTTGAACTTTCACCTTGATATCTGCCCATTATATTTTTGTGTCTGCCCATAATGTATGTAATATATCTATGAATTTGTGCAGTCTTTTTAATATACAGATATGATGGATTGTTATATCTAAGGCTATTACATGTGTTGTGCAATCTTGTAGATTATTTACGTTTTGAATCCCAGGTAAATTTACTTTCCATTCCCATTGAAGCGACTGGTGAAACAAAATTGCCCTGAAACACGTTTCAATCCCTCTGCAGTTTTCGCAAGGTTTAAATGAATAGTCATAATCAAAATGTGATGATACTCCATCCATTATACTTGAACAATATAATTCATTGAGAATTAAAAATTAAACATTTATAAATAATGTTGGTGTTTGTTACCAAATCAAACCTGTTATCACTTAAATGCCAATATCCTCCATTTGGAGATCTCCTGCAAACAAAATTATCTCCCTTGATCGCTGCGTCGATCGTCCGCCAGGTGGCGTGCACTCCGCGCATGTCCATCACTCTTTTTCCCATGTTGAGCAAGACCTGTTTTGAGTCAAGGCCGAGCAAAGAGGGGAGGATGGGTTGGGCAAATCAACGTTGATAACAGGTTTGATTTGGTAACAAACACCAACATTATTTATAAATGTTTAATGTTTGTGTCCCAAATCTTCACCTGTTATCACTTAAATGCCAGACTCCCAACAGAGGAGGTTGGGTAGCCGGCCTTGTGACTTGCTTTTGGATTAAGCGGAGCACGCCTTGTTCTGATTTTGTAAATCTAATATGCTTAATAATATCCTGATAATTCCCGTGTCGTATAGAAGCGTAGGGAGCTCAAGGTATTACAAGTAATGCGGCGAGAGGTGGACTCTGTTCCATCGTTTGCTCGCATACTTAGCTAGATAATCAGATGCCATCGTGATGTCTTGAAGTCCCTTTGTCTCTGGCATGGTATGTCTTCTATACTTACCGAATTGTCGGGATCTTGCTTGCTTGATCGGTGCCCCCCCCTTTTTTTGATAGGAGTGGTAGACTATACCCTAGGTTGTAGCTATAGGTCCAGTGTAGTCATCCTATCTGTCTGTACAGACATGTCTGAAGATAGCAATCAGTATGAGTTGAATTGATCGTCCAAGCGCAGGTGTCAACAGTATCGTTCAACGATAAGTTTTCCCCAAAGTGGCCCGGACGTCACACTGGCTCTATCTTGTGAGACGATGTCTCCATAAAGGAGAAGGAGCGTTGATGGCGAGTTGGTTAAACCAGTCGGCAGTCTTCTTCAACCCAGACGGTGATCATGGACTAGTGATGTCCGCTGATGGGTCTGTTAGAAGTGATGAGAGAGGAAGACAGCTGGAACCTCTTGTCGGTTCTATAAAGAGTGCTCTAGGCCTCTGACTGGTTTTTTACCTCTGACTGGATATAAAAAACCTCTTCTCCTCCAGCAGGTACACGAAATCTGTTAGCGCTGGAATCTGGTACAGTCTTTGGATGTATGGTCCCCGACGTGTGGAATCGTTCTAAATGACGAAATCCGGGATGGGATGAAAGGATCTGGTTGACCAGTCTGTCATCCCTGTCAAGGAACTAGGTTCTACTGCGCAATGCTCTGATTGCGTAGTGAAGACTGTCATGGATCTGTCTTGCAGGACAGGATCTTGACTGTAGTTGGTAGAACTGGTTGAATGGCAGGCGCAAGAATGCCCTAGTACCACATCCAGGTTTCCTTGGGTGGTAACTGATGTGTTCGGCGAGACTGTGAGGTGAAGACCATGGAAAGCCGAAATGCTGGAACGTAGTCGGTTCCGTGGGTGAACTTGACAGCTCTGGATGATGCTGAGTGATACCCCTGTGTACTGCTTGACTGAGATTCTCTGCCCTAATGCAGAAGGAAAACCCAGCTGTTGCTGGAACAGAAACAGTGTTGGCCACAGGTCCTCTACTATAGTACATTCTCCGGGCTTGATGCGACTGTACAGTAAATAGTCGCTTGCTGCTGTCATTGTCTGTACAATTGGTCCTGGAGAAAAAACCCTGGTCTGCAAGGAAACTCTGGACCGTAGCAGACGTGGGGGTTCGGCCGTTGCGGGTCCCGGTGCCTCCGTGGAAAAGTGAACTTCCGGTTGTAGTACCCTGTAGGACCTGGAGGAAGCTGTCGGCGGGAACCCTGAAGTGATGTGAAACACATGGTGTTGTGACATGGTATTGCTGATACCATGCTGCTAGGACCAGTGTCGATGTTTCTAGAAGACGGTGACTGGAATCTTGCTCCCCCCCAAAGTTGACGTAACTGACGACCGTACTGAACGTTCGTAATCAATGCTGATGTGTTGTACAACCGCAACCTCCAAGGGGGACCGCCTTCTAGCGTAGATATCCCTAAGGAAGATGATGCGTTGCTTGTCTATCGTGGTATCCATGTGATGTGTCGGCTATCTGTTGCCGGACTAATGGACCCCTCTAAGCTATGAATTCCGCATCGGTGAATGTGAACTTCTATGTGCTTGGTTGAAACTGCCTCAGGCATCGCCACTCTGGAAGGGGGTGAAGATGTTCCGGGACGAGCATCCTTATATTGCTTGTTCTTGCGCTCAGGATCAGTTGTAGTTGAGAAACTGTAATGAGGAGTACCTGGAGCTAGCCAAACTGTGCTAGGTCCCGGGTGAGTAGTAGACTGTAGTTCCATCCCACGGACCTCTGGGTCATGGTGTTGATGGTCTGGTTCTCGGTGCAGGTTCCAATGCCGGAAACCTGCTTGTCGCTTGAATATAGCCGTACTACATAATCCGTGGGGTCCCTGGAAATATCCCTGGACCGCCATGATCATCGAGGCGAAACTCGAAAAAGGCCTCTGGAAACGTCGAAAGGTGACGACAATCGGGAGTCGGAGTCCAACTCCTGTAGAGTCGAATATGCTCAGTAAGTGTCCGGCTCCCTCGTCTGGTCCGGTCTCTACTGTCATCCCGATGAATGCTGGAGTCCGAGGTTCTGTTCTGGAGTCCTAACTCGCATTCCGGATTAGAGATGACTATCCTCGTGTCCTATTCCAGTGTCCGGGTCCGTGTTGACTTGGCCTTGGAAGGGACCTCAATGTGAACCTAGGCTTGCCCACTGTAGACTGGATGTCTCATTCCAAAGAAAAACGTGTTAAGTCAAAACCGACTAGCCGTTTCTCCCGAAATAGATTCCCCTGATCATGATGTCGGGTGTAGGTGGAGTCCTAGATTATCCGATGAGGAGTAGGATCCGGCTCTAGAAGACTGAGGATGATCGTCAGATGAAGTGTCGGGATCTGGAGTAGACGTCACGTAAGGACTGACTTCTTCGACGCTGATCTTCTATATCATCAGGGTCGACCGTTCTACAATCAGGTGAGTGAAGACTCGAAGCTTGGGAAGGATGAAAGGATGACTAGTGGTTTGAAGGTGAAGCTTGAGAACCATCAATTCTGACTGACGAGGTTGACCTCTGTCCCGGTCGGAAGATTCCCTCTTTACCTTGGAACTGTCCTTTCTTGTAAGGGTGAACACCACTCTGAGCATCTAGCTTGGGTTGTCCGAGTTCTGACCGGAAAGACCCTCCGTGGCGACCTCCTCTGTTAGAGTCGATAAGGCGCCGAAGAATTCCATCTTGGCCCGTGAAAAGGTCAATGATCCCGCTTATGCTTCACGTCTGGATCCTGAATCACCTTGGAAAATAGCCGTCAGGAACCAATCAGAGTATGATGTAATTCTGTGTTGTGTCAGCATCATATCTTCCACAGCACAGGCTTGCCTCTGTTGAAGTACCCCCGCTGGTGTCCTCGTGAAGTTCAACAGTCTGTCAAGATCCGGTTCAGACTTCGGGCCCTGAACGGTGGATTGTCTCCGTGAAGAGTGTAAGCCTTGTAAGGACCGGGCTCCTGGAGAGATGACGAAGTCTCCAATTGTCGATCCAGTGCGTCGTATAGGTTGACTGATGCTGGAGATGGTGCGCAGGTTGGCGCAGCTTCCTCCTCAGAAGGTTTGTTAAAACCGTAAAGAGGTGTCGTAGTAAGTTTTCTTCGTTCCCGGCGAGGTCATCGGGCTGCTTGTCATCGCCGACCACCGGTCTGGGCATCTCTGGAGTCAATGTGTGTACCGCCGCTATCCTGACTTTGAAGGGTAGCATGTCTTATTCTTCTACCTCCGCCTGACGTAGGAGGTGAATCTGTATGAGATGAGGATGCCGAGGAAGTGGAACGTCGTGCGTGATCCTCATAGCCAGCACTGTATGTCGGGAATCTAAATCACTCGGTCAACGGGCCTCCCACCGTTGCTAGAAGAATGGGTCGTGTCATCTCACGGGTCTCCGATGAAGGAACTCTACCCTGGTAAGGGGCTGTGAAGCCTGGAGATGACTGCCTTTTGTCCAGGCTTGCCTTGGAAGGTACCCCTGGAGCAGAAGTCTGTTCCTCGGGGGCAGGTCCAGAATGGTGATCTACGAATCCCTGTTCATCTCTGGACTCCCGTTTTATCCCGCTGCTCCGGGCTACGGTGATGGTGGGTAGACGTCCGCTCCTCGCCATCAATGCTTGTTGACGAGAAACCGGTGAACGGCTTCTCCCTCGTCTGTTGTAAAGTCGCTCCGGGGTATGGTCCCTATGGTACCGACTCCGGTAGGCCGGACTAGGTGAAGGGGTCCGACGTCTAGGACGGTCCCCCTCTCGATGATGACGTACGGGATAGGAATCTCGGCGTTGTAACGGTGTGCGACTTTGTTTACGAAATCTGCTTGCCGTAGTACCGAGGTATGGCTCCGTTGTATGGGTCCAAGCTGGAGTAGAGGCCGGCTCACGGCGTTCTGGCTGAGTCCGTTCCTCATAAGTCCGTGACTCCTTGGATGTGGAGTCTCGGTGATCTGTATAAGTCCGTTCTGCTTGAGTCCGTGACTTCTCAGGTGTAGACTCTCGGCGCGCTGGATAGGTCCGTGTGGTATCCCGCTCCGTGATACGGCTCCGGGTGCGTGGTACGGCTCCGGGCTGTAGTTTCCTCCCGCGGTGCTCCGGTATCGGAGTCACGGTGGTCTGGATAGGTCCGTGAGGTCTCCAGTTCCGAGGTACGGCGCCCTGGATAGGGCCGTGATCACTGGATAGGGCCGTGATTCCTTGGAATCCCGGTCTCTGTAGGCCTTTGGCTTGTCCGACTCCCGGCGTCCGGTATAGAGCCGTGACTCCGTGGAACCGGTGAGCTGTGCTTGAGCCGGGGTCCCGCTGTAGTGGTGGAGTCCGTGATCTTGATTCTCGGACTGCCTTTTTCGCCGTGTCCCTCTGTGTCTCCGGGGTACGGCTGCTTGAGCCGGGGTACGGCTGCTTGAGCCGGGGTCCCGCTGTAGTGGTGGAGTCCGTGATCTTGATTCTCGGACTGCCTTTTTCGCCGTGTCCCTCTGTGTCTCCGGGGTACGGCGGTTCTTTGGGGACTTGGATGAACGGGAGTTGGTATCCGAGTACTCGCTTTGATCCGTGTCTGTGACGGGGCTGTCTAGTAGAGTCCGTGTCAGCACTCTAGCCGGTGCAGTAGAAGTAAACCGTATCGCCGTGGCTTGGGCTTGACTGGTCTGCACTTTGCCTATTCTCTCGGTATCCCGTTAGTCTCTGTAGGCTCTTGGCTTGACGGGGTCTCGGAGTTCTGCATTGGGCTGATCTCTCAGAGCCATGGTCCCGTATGCTGATCTAAAGTCCGTGGTCTGTAGGTGTGGACTCCCGGTGAGACGTAGACTCTCGGCGTACTGGATAAGTCCGAACTTCATAGGTCCGTGTCGTTCTCTGTCCCGAGGTACGGCTCCGGGCCGTAGTACCGCCTCTGGAAGTAATCTCTCTCTCCGATGGTCGGGTCCGAGGTGCTCTGCAGTCGGAGTCCCGGCGCTCTGAGGTGTCGAGGTCCTTGAAGGTCCAGGGTACGGCTCTGTCCCGGGTCCCGGTTCTCCACCAGGTCCCGGCTGGCAGACTTGTCTTTCTTGAGTTGCGGAGACTTGGATGAACGGGAACTGTAATCCGAGGTCTGCCCAGATCCGTAGTTGTAACGGCTCCGGTATAGAGTCCGTAACTCATCTTCTCCGGTGAACTTGAACTAGGCCGTCTTGGGTCTGTAACTTGTTCACCGTCTTAAAATGTAGCTCCAGGGTACTGCTTTTCGCCGTGGAGCTGTGATCCTGTGTCTGTACTGTTTCACGGGACTGTTGTGAAGATTCCACTGGCAACAGTATCGTTTTCAACGATAAGTTGCTGGTAGGAACTTCGTTTACAGCCAAGTCGTTGAAGAGGGCCTGAGTAGCTTGCTTCTCAGCTGGACATCTTGCCAGGTCAATGGCCGCTCTCCAGAGTTGACTGCGTCGCCATAGGTGACTGTAAACACACCTTTGAAAACAAAGAAAAATGCAAGTCTTTAACTGATTAAAACTGACGACATTCTTCGTTCCTATAAATCTATATAGCTGGGCGACTACGTTGGTTCATAATGAACTACGGGAGAGAAAAAATAACCCTAGAGTGCGTCTATAACAATCCAAAAGTTACTGTTTACAGGAGCTCTTTCAAAACAGGTCTTGTCACCAAGACTGCAAGGAAAAAGAGTGATGGACATGCGCGGAGTGCACGCCACCTGGCGGACGATCGACGCAGCGATCAAGGGAGATAATTTTGTTTGCAGGAGATCTCCAAATGGAGGATATTGGCATTTAAGTGATAACAGGTGAAGATTTGGGACACAAACACTTGGTAATCATACACTCGAAAATAATTAGATTGAAATTCAATCTATCAGCCAACAGCTAAAGAACGTTGAGTTTGACCAACAATTCTTCAACAACACGACGGAGATAGCTTGCGTGTATACCCCTTAACATGACAGCGAGGCACAAATGAATGATGAAATCATAACCCTGCGGGGAAGGCGAAAGTGGAGAAATCACCCGGACCCAGTGAGCATAATATACATCAGCATATACATCTGCCCAGAACACACTGGGCAGTCATATATTATATACAGTATATACATCTTCCCAGAGCACACCGGGCAGTCATATCTTATATACAGTATATACATCTGCCCAGAACACACTGGGCAGTCATATATTATATACAGTATATACATCTGCCCAGAGCACACCGGGCTGTCATATCTTATATACAGTATATACATCTGCCCAGAACACACTGGGCAGTCATATATTATATACAGTATATACATCTGCCCAGAACACACCGGGCAGTCATATATTATATACAGTATATACATCTGCACAGAACACACCGGGCAGTCATATCTTATATACAGTATATACATCTGCCCAGAACACACCGGGCAGTCATATATTATATATAGTATATACATCTGCCCAGAACACACTGGGCAGTCATATCTTATATACAGTATATACATCTGCCCAGAACACACTGGGCAGTCATATATTACATACAGAACACACGGGGCAGTCATATATTACATACAGTATATACATCTGCCCAGAACACACCGGGCAGTCATATATTACATACAGTATATACATCTGCCCAGAACACACCGGGCAGTCATATATTACATACAGTATATACATCTGCCCAGAACACAAGGGCAGTCATATCTTATATACAGTATTTACATCTGCCCAGAACACACCGGGCAGTCATATCTTATATACAGTATATACATCTGCCCAGAACACACCGGGCAGTCATATCTTATATACAGTATATACATCTGCCCAGAACACACTGGGCAGTCATATCTTATATACAGTATATACATCTGCCCAGAACCCACTGGGCAGTCATATCTTATATACAGTATATACATCTGCCCAGAACATACTGGGCAGTCATATTACATACAGTATATACATCTGCCCAGAAGACACTGGGCAGTCATATCTTATATACAGTATATACATCTGCCCAGAACACACTGGGCAGTCATATCTTATATACAGTATATACATCTGCCCAGAACACACTGGGCAGTCATATCTGCCCAGAACACACTGGGCAGTCATATATTACATACAGTATATACATCTGCCCAGAACACACTGGGCAGTCATATATTATATACAGTATATACATCTGCCCAGAACACACTGGGCAGTCATATATTATATACAGCATATACATCTGCCCAGAACACACTGGGCAGTCATATATTATATACAGTATATACATCTGCCCAGGACACACTGGGCAGTCATATATTATATACAGCATATACATCTGCCCAGAACACAATGGGCAGTCATATATTATATACAGTATATACATCTGCCCAGAACACACCGTGCAGTCATATTATATACAGTATATACATCTGCCCAATTTTGCCATTAGACTCAATATGGCTAGGGCGCAAATTAGGACGTGTTCCAAATATTTTAATTGCGCATTATATTCGCCCTATTAGAGAATAGGGCGCATTTGGGGCGCAGTCTTAGGGCGCAGATAAGGCGCAGTTGTGGTGCGATTAGGGCGCACTCCCAGAATAATAGCATGAATGATGTACATGTGCTGGTAGGGCGCAGATGAGGAGCAATATCTTTTGCAAGCAAAGTCTGATTTTTTGTTGTTTGGCGCAGTAGATGGACAAGGCGCAAGTAGAGCGCATATTACTGTGAGGGTAGTTAGATTGACCTATTTTGGAGGTCAGTGGATCAAAGTTGTTCCTGTTGTCACCTATTGGATTTTAATTACCGTAACTCATTAATGATAATGTCTAGGCTAACTGACCATACACTGGGTTTCAGGACTGATACCATACGAGTTATAATGGGATCAAGACCAAAGCCCCATGAACAAAAAGCTCCAGCAGGAAAAAAAATCTATTGAAAAAGTATGACATACATTTTTACAGTAAATAGGACAAACTTTGCGAACCTACTGATCAACTTTGCTACGCCTTATTTCTTGATATTTTCAAACTTAAGAAATTGTCATTACCAAAATCTCCAAAAATAAGACTTATTGGTCCTAGACCAAATGTTGGCCTGTGTTCATTTGTCATTTGTAGTTTCAATATCCTCCAAGTTTTCTTTCGAAGTCTGAATTGAGATCTGAATTTTGGAATACTGTGGCCTCGAATCTAGAACCTTCGATCCCCCAACGCCATCCATACAATGTTAAAGGTGAAATGCAAAGGTTTTCATATTTCCCTATTTATATTCTTCGCGGGCTAGTTAATGATGGAAATATCAGCCCAAATATTCTGTTTGGTTTTATTTGAAGTATTTTGTCTCCTGGTAGCTTTTGAAAAGTGCTTCAAAATTGGCATCTCAAGCCCGGCCGATTTCAGAAATGAAATCCGCATCGCTTATCTGCCCCTGTTTGACGTTCGTTTGTGACGTCACATCAGACCATCTGGCCGGGCGTCAATACTTGTAACGTTCAGTCTCCGGGCGGCTGGTCTGACGTGACGTCACAATCAAGGGAAGATAAGCGATGACGTTTTGCAAATCTGAATTCAGCTGTGCTAGGGGTACCAATTATTAAAAAGATTCTGGCAAACAAGATAATTCAAATTAAACCAAGTAAAGTAGATAGACTGGTGTTTCTATCATTATTCAACCTATATAAAATGTGAAAACGAGAATCTAAAAACCTTTGCATTCCACCTTTAAGTACTATGGACACGCATAAGGATAGGGTACACACCATTCGACTATATTTAGTCAGTCAGGGAAAATGTGACAACTTGATGCAAACTAGATATTTTGTTTTATTCTTTCAAATCACATCTCAAACATATCATTTGCAAAACTGAACTAATTTATCAGCACATACATCACTGTAAAATAGCATACTCTATACTTGAACAATCATAAAGTAATCACAATCAATCAATCAACATTATACATGTAGCCAGTATATAGCCAGTATTTCAGTCAGACAAACAATTAAAATATCATTAAGGATCTGCTAGTCTGAGATGTAACAAAATTGGGCCCGATCACTTTATTATTTTCTGATAATCTCAATATCCACTCAGGACCGTTTTCCCCTTTATTATATTATGGACCCTTGTTCTTAACTGGGCAACTGTTCACCCATGGTCATGTCTTTTGCTGCCCTTTCTAGCATTATACCAGGTGGCATGGTTTGTTCTATATATTTGAGTAAATGTTTCTTAAATATCGTGTTCTCTTCTTCACTCCATCTTTTCTTTCTTAATTTTTCCTTCTTTGGAGATTCTGGAACTGCATCTGATGAACTGGATGTAGACGACGGTTGTTTGTAAGGTATGTCAGCATCTGAAATATCCAGTTCCAGGGTTTCTTCTGTGAATAAACAGAAGGTAAAATAAAAAACAAAACAAATAGCATTAACTACATTGGTGAAAAGGATAATATTCATTGCATTCTAAGAATCGAGAGACCTTTTTCATATGACAGCTGGCATCAATTCCAACTATGCATGAAAAGAAAATTTACACAAAAAGATGGAGTGAGTGAGTGAATATGATTTAACTATATTTCAGTCATATCACAACGTTGGGTCCTATTCCTTTTCACACCCGGGAACCACACAGGTGGGGTCCTATTCCTTTTCACACCCGGAAACCCGACGGGCGCCCCAGATAGTCGCCTCTTACGACAAGCTGTCTGAGGAGCTGAGGCATATTCTTACCATGACCTGCGGTGTGCACAGCGACATCCCAGGTCAATCCCCGGGGCCACAAAAAGATGGTTTCCAACAAGCGGGAAGTGGTCAACAGTTTTCAATGATGGCAAGACATCAAAATTCTTTGCATAAAATCCATATGATATTTATCTTAAAATTTGCATGTCTGATATCTTAGCATAAAGTACTAGTGATATTCCACATGAAGTGTGGTCCGAGTCACCTTGAGTAGTACTTGTCACAGTTCTGTTCAATATATGGCTTCGGACCTCCTCGTGAATAGTTTTAACAGTGCCAAAATTTGTATCAATCTAATCATATCACCACTATCTTCAATAGGAAGCCTGTTTATAAAATATTCACCCGATATCACCACAGTAAGCATTGCAGACCTGCAACACATACTACTGAAAGCCAGCCAGAGAGTAATCACTATAGGTATGAAATCAGTGGCATGGAGCACTCCCTATTAAATACTAAGTAAGCCTACATACCTGTCTTATGAGATACGTCTTTTACCTGGCACTCCAGACTCCTCATCTCCTGAAATGGGATTGACAGTAATAAATCTGGTGGTTCCAGTGAGGCTTGGGATTTTTGCTGCGGGGCCTGGTATTTTTGCTACTCCCTGGCCCAAGAGAAACTTCTGAAATCAAGTGAAAGTCATAAACAGTCCAATAGTATTAAATTGAACATTTGACAAACCATATATGTAACTGTGATCAAAAAAATATATTGAACTGCTAGTGATATTAAGTTTCGAATAACAGAAAATATGCATTCAAAGCCCAACTCACACTACGAACATATTGTTGTATTAGAACAAAAACACTGTTCAGAACATGTTTTGTCTGCAGTGTGAGGTGCCCAGAAACAGAAAACATATGTTCGGAACAAATGTTCGTGAGATTAAACATGTTTGATATTGCGAACATGTTTTGCCCTGAAACAAACTTTTGTCTTCAGTGTGTGGTGATCGTGAACATTTTGCTGAACATTTACCAACAGTTATCCAATCAACTGGCAGCTGTCGGTCATGTGACGAAGCCGATCTCACATGACAACAAAATGACCTCGCTGCTTGATCACGGCGACTGGCAGTCAAGAGAAAATGTTCGCAGTGTGAGGTTACCACAAACAAAAACACGAACAACTGTTCTGTTCTAATACAACAAATTGTTCGTAGTGTGAGTTGGGCTAAAGCTAAAGAAAAGTTCACGAGCCATTCACTTCAAGGTAATCTATAGTTCAGTTTAGGAATTTCTAATTTAAGTTTTACCTTGTGTGGTTTGTCTCGATGAACCTGTATCATGATCTCCAAGTTCATCATCGAGTGTGTCTTCTGTTGTGGAGGCAGACACATCGACATCGCTCTCATCCACAGGCCCGCAAAACAAGAGTTGTGGGGGGTGTGGGCGGTAGTATGAAGGTGAAGCGTCGAAATATAGGGTCTCTCCATGATATATAAATCCACAACAAGGCGTGAAACGCACTTTGGGTGAATCGAAAAAAAACGGTTTACCGCCAAACAAAATACATCCGCATATTCTACAAGTATCACTTTATATAATCCCGTCGTCAAATTAGTAAATTTGTGAAAGTTTTTACCTTTGCCGGGCGATTCAAAATCCAACGTAACTGTCCATCCATCCAGGAACAGTGAGATTATGGTGGGCTTCGTTCTCAATTCTGATTGGTCAGTCGCGACACGCCTCCGGCAAAAGATGTCACACAGTGATCAGCTGTCTCGACTGATCAATCAGAATTGAGAACGAAGCCCGCCATAATCTCACTGTTCCTGGATGGATGGACAGTTACGTTGGACTTTGAATCACCCGGCAAAGGTAAAAAATTGCACAAATTTACTAAATTGACGACGAGAATATATAATGTGATACTTGTAGAATATGCTGATGTATTTTGTTTGGCGGTAAACCGTTTATTTCTCGATTCACCCAAAGTGCGTTTCACACCTTGTTGTGGATTTCTACATAGTATGGGGTTATATATAGAGATCCCATATCTCTTGTTTTGCGGGCCTGTGCTCTCATCCGCCCCCATATCTACATGTCTGAAAATAAAACAGTAAATGTATCGTGGTCATTGGTTACAGGGATTAAAATTATATCAATTACCCATCTAGCATGATGTCTAGACCATTCTCATGGCATCAGATTGTATATTCCTTATTGTCATATAAACCCACTTATGTCAAAGTGGGGCCAATTGCGGCACGCAGCTTTTCTGCGCATGGCTCTGTTACTAAATGAAGTGAATGAGTCAAGTGGACCTCCCGCCCCCCTATCCCTCAATAAGGGGGGGGAGGGGGACCCTTAAAGGCAGCAGAAAATGCTGTTGGAGGTGGGGGGGGGGGATAATGGTTTGTAAATTCGCTAAAGGTCACAAGGGACCAGTTTTGAAAGACATCAGCTGAATGGACACAGCAAAACAGGCATTTAAATTATGATCTATCGGTCCACATGGTCAAATTATTACACAAATTGAGTCGGTATTACAGGATGGTGGCACTTACTGTCTGACCTTCAAAGGTTTAAAAATAAATCTTCAGTTCTTACAGGACACATTTTATAGTCTCACATGAATCAGACATGTTTTGACCTGATGACAAAAATGGTGTTAAGCTACTGGGTGCTAAAACATTGAGGTCTACTCTAATATGCAGCCAACAACATGAAAATTAGAAATCTATTTTTGAACATGTATATCACCAAATACAGAGGTTTGTTGACAGGTAGAGGGCATCCCTTCCATCATAGATAATGCAATTCCATTCCCGGACATGTATATTCAATTTACATGTACTTGCATTAGTTGTCTGGTGATAACAGTGAAATATTGTTGATATTACATGTACAGTACATGTATATGCACACACAAGAATTTTTTTTTCATAAAATAAAATAAAAATCACAGAATACATCACCATATTGAATGTGGTGATGAAAAGAATATTAGGAAAATGTTATGGTAAACAATCTGATTATTCAACCACCTAATTAAATTCATTGCAATCAGTGTTTCCAATAAATACATGTATGATCTGAAATATTGTTAGATCAGAACAAATAAAGGTTCTGAAACCATGAACATATGAGAAAGTTACCAAGGAAAATGCTCCATTTTTGGCTGTTTTCGTCAACTAATAAATTTGATCACCCTCTGATTTCAAAGAGAGAAATTCAGTTCCTGTGATCGAATAACAGGAGCATTCGCATTGACAGTTACATGCCTACAAGATGTCATAAAGTTCAATCACAAAGATGAATCTGAGGAATATATTGTACACCTCTACATGTAGCTTATGTAATTTCATGAGTTTGTGTGTAGGCATTCAAGTTGGAATTAAGTTTGACTGGAAAGACTACAAGTGGATGCACATGTAATCATAACAGTGCTGGAAATCTATGCTTTTACACCAGAGACTTTATATTATAATGTTTCTGTACTATCATCAAAATGTGATTCATTTAACAACATGTATGTAACTCTGCCCATTGAATATAGTAACCATTATGTCATTTATGTGTGTACACTGTATACCAGCTCTCAGGGGCAGGCCAGGCTACACCCAGAAACCTACTGTTATGACTTGGTAGACCTGTATTTGATTTAACAGGCATTACATAATATGTGCATAGCAGCCTCTGTCAATTCAATTTACTCCTGGCTAAAGCTTCCACTCCAGCCATCAGTTACATGACCACACTTCCCAGACTGCACACAAAATATCATTTTAAACTGCATGTAGCCTATTCTTTTTGTACATGTACCATTGGCATCTTACATGTACCACATATATACATGTACATGTTTGTTGCTCCAGCTGGATGGCCCACAATGTGTGCATACTAGTAAATTATGCGAGTATACATGCCGACTGTAATGAATATTTATGCATTCTGCATGACAGAATCCCACACTTGGCAATAATTCATTCTCTTATGAAACAAATATCTCAAATTTTAATTTTTTTAAAATTTATTTGTCATCTTTGTACCCAACCATGCCAATACAGTTTGTCCGTGCCAGCTTTGCTGGTATAAAGAAGCCTGTAGTAAGAAATAAAGACAAGCTCATCTAGGAATGAAGTAAATACAGCACAATTATAATAAACTAAATTAGAAGAACTTAATCAACACCAGTACCATACTGTTCATCAGTTATATTGATCAAATGCATTTAGAAGATAGCATTTGTTCAGAAATAAAGTTCAGTTAAAATAATTTGGTTTTGATAGTTGTTCAAAAAGATTCAGAAAATATAAATGTCCAGCACACTGAAGTTGAATTCCCATCAGAGTGAGTGAGTGAGTGAGTGAATATAATTTAACGTCGCTTTCAAAAATATCTCGCCTGTATCATGATGAACCAACTAAACACCACCCAGCCAAGTTTACATTCCTGTTACTTCACATTATCAATGTTCCTGTTAATTCCCATCAAGAGTGGTATATTTAACAACTGCAGAGGTGTTATGTTGCTCTAATATTTTCCATGGTAACCCAAATATGTTACCTAAACTGAATGACCGCTCAGCAATAAAAAAAAAATAAAAAAAAAATAAAAGCTTTTTCTGACCGACCCACCCAATCTCATTGACCAGGGTCTGTTGCCCCAACACCCTACTGAATCGACACGTATGATTGTAGGTAAACACCGCCGGTCA
Source organism: Hanleya hanleyi (assembly GCA_036873755.1). Classification (NCBI taxonomy): domain Eukaryota; kingdom Metazoa; phylum Mollusca; class Polyplacophora; order Lepidopleurida; family Hanleyidae; genus Hanleya; species Hanleya hanleyi. The sequence continues at coordinate 46,925 of JAVTVY010025988.1, forward strand.
CGTGTCAAATCACAGTCAATGGTAGGTTTTTCGGTGCTTTCGTTATCAAGCGTGGGCGTGTGTCTGACCAGACGACAGTGGCCACAGCCGAAAATGAACGATTTTCAGCATATCGATGACCGGTATGGTTACTGGTGTCCAGTCATTTTTTGATGGAGAGATATCGTACTATATTGTCACCAAATGTAGGGTTATTACTAGTTCAAGTTAACAAAAATTTTAAACATTTTTGCGGCGAGAGGTGTTTTTAGGTGTTGGTGGACAGTCCATGGTAGGTATTACATGTAGCATCGAATTATAGTGTGAGGAAATGAGCACAAAATGAACACGTGGGAACTTACTACCTGCCTCATGTATCACTGACTCATTCATCTCTCGATTCCTTTCACCTGTGTGTGTTTAAGAGGAATATGAACCATTAATAGTTTATTCTCTGTCTGTCTGATATTACGACAGTCCATGGTATCATCATCGGATCGATCGACAGTCCATGGTAGGTCAAAATACGGTCAGTCCGAACTGACGTGAACCGTGTAACCTTGGCCAATGATTCGCCAAATGGACTGTTGCCAAGACAAATGGTAGCTACCATGGACTGTCGACATATCTGATATACAATCATATGTTGCCTCATTATAACATTGCAGCTGTTACCCGCCTTCAATGTGAAGTGATCCAATCTACAGTTCATGGCCGCATGACAAATGGACTGGTGCATTCACCTACAATCATACTTGTCGATTCAGTCAAAGCAATAACGCTACTCACAACTTGAGTTCAAAGAGAATGAAATATACCACACATTGCTGGCTTCTAATTTCACAAATATGGGCATATTCGGAAAGGTCATGAGGTCAAGAAGGCTATTCGGAAAGTCTATTAATATACAACTGATCATAGTCCTGACGAATTCGTCTTCTATCATGGCTCGGCTTTGTCAGACGAACCATGACTATAGACATCATGAGTTATATGGGATCCTCTTAACCCTTTCACCGATTATTCCCAGTACACGGGGATAACGAGAGTGCCACCCGTACGACCATCCCCAGTAGACCGGGTTAGCTTTAATCCCCGGTAGACCGGGTTAGCTTTAAACCTGTTCGCCATCACGATGGGTACAGCACTTGTATTTTTTTGCATCCGTTTTAACAGAAATCTATCAAACACTGTACCGGTATACTTCTGGAAAGCCAAAACCTTGATCAATTTGATTCTCGAAGTTGTTTGTTTGTTTGCAAAAGAAATAAAGCAAAATTAGATGTTGAGCGAAAAAAATCTGAGCGAAAAATGCATTTTCCCCCACGTACTGTGTGACGGGCCTGTCGGCAGCAAGCCGCAGAAATGGAAAAAAATCATCGAAAACCTCTTCCTAACTCCTGTATTTTTGAACTTACATGATTGGTAAAGTGTGGTGAATATTCCCCAGATGATTAAAACTGCCAACGACGATCGACGAAGTTTATTTCCATATTTTTACGAGTCTTGATCCACAACGATTGTCAAACAATTTATCCATTTCATTCAAGATGGATTCCCCCGCCAGCCGACGAGCCAATCAATTTATTAAATATTTTTCTTAATGGTTTTCTTTCATCTTTGACTCCAAAAAAGACCTAATCTTTTTGATGTCAAGCTGAGTTACTTCAGTTTTTACCCCTCGGCCAACTTTGGCCTAGGGGTATTGTCGTCATCATGTACGGCTGTCCGTACGTCTGTCCGTCCGTTACCGCGATATCTACAGAACCGTTTCATGCATGGCTACCAAACTTGTTGCATCTATTTATCTTCACGTAAATCAGAAGCCTATCGAAAATGAGTCATCTTGGACAATATTTTGCAGAGTTATGCCCCTTTTTACAAATAAAAATCCATTTATAATTTGTTATTGTGATAATTTCAGAACCGTTCCATATACCACATTCTAACGTGATACAGTTGTTTCTCTTGACCTGAACTAGATGCCTATCGAAAACGAGTCGTGTCAGAAAGTAATTTGCAGAGTTATGCCCCTTGTCCATTTATGATTTGTTATTGTGATAATTTCAGAACCGTTCCATATACAACATCCTAACATGATACAGTTGTTTCTCTTGACCTGAACTAGATGCCTATCGAAAACGAGTCATGTCAGAAAGTATTTTGCAGAGTTATGCCCCTTGTCCATTTATGATTTGTTATTGTGATAATTTCAGAACCGTTCCATATACAACATCCTAACGTGATACAGTTGCTTCTCTTGACCTGAACTAGATGCCTATCGAAAATGAGTCGTATCAGAAAGTATTTTGCAGAGTTATGCCCCTTGTCTAATAAAATCCACTAATTCCTATGTTAAGTTTGCATATAATTTCTATATCATGTTTGTATACTATCACATTTATTTATTGATTGGATGACTGATTTATTGATTTATTCTCTTACACAATGCGAAGAACAAACGTATATCTATAGTGTATGTATTTATTCCAGAAACAAATTAATTTAACGGGAGGAAAACTTTTTTTTTTTTTTCAAAGAAAGTACACTTACAATACCAGGGGTAAATATTTCTTCCCACAAGCCAATCAATTGGTAGAGACACCCTTACATTATAATAGCTGGGGTTCAGAGCCAAGGGGTTTGGATAGCGCAGCTTCATGTTAATTTTCTACCATACCCCGACCTCTAGGACATAGAAAAAGCCTGACCATATTGTATTCTTATTAATATTTCCTCAAATGTCCTTCCGCTTCTTCAGCAACATATTTTCCCAGCGTTCGCTGTATCCAAACAGAAGGGAGGCTACAAGCGGTTCCCACTTCTTGAACCCCAGTTTTATCTTGCGTGCGCAACACAACATTCATCTGGGATGAAAATTGGCACAGGAATCGGACTTGAGCATTTGGGAAAGAAAGAAAGAAATAAAAACACCCATAAACAGGTTGAATTTAAGTGATTATATTGTATGGGAGATGTCACTGGGCCTGGGGTGTGAGGGAATATCTCAGGGGAAAATGAATGTCGCTTGGAAAAACTGTCATTGGGGAATCTGCCGCTGGGGAAAATATCGTCGGGGGGAAAATGTTGGTATCCCACATTTTCCACAGGCCAGACAACTGTGTTCAGAGCTGACTCTGAAATATTGTCGAGAATCACATCCCTTGAAGTATGACAAACAGTATTAATACTGTTTGTCATACTTCAAGGGATGTGATTCTCGACAATATATCAGTCAGCTTTTCTCAGACTCAGAGCAGTGAAATGTGCATTTTTATTATGAAATTTCATGGCTAATAGCTATATATTCAGAATTAATAAAAATGTATAATATCTTGCAAGCTATTTTCTAAGTACAAAGTCGGGCTTGCAGTGTTGTAACATTAGGACTAACCTATGATGTAATAAATGCAAAATTGTCAGGGAGAAATTCCGATCGTTTTGGTGAATCTACCCACGTTTTGTTGTATTTCAGCCATAATTTCCAGATTATGTGTGAAATTTCACTGCTCTGAAAAAATTGGTTCTGATTAGACTGATATTACTCGTTCTTAGAAATACCAAGCAATAAAATAGAAGTCCGTACTATCTGGTTCAAAAGACTAAAGCTTAGTGATGTTGCTGAAAATCCTAACCGTGGTCATGGGAGGGGGTGGGGGGATTTCTGTAAGTGTGACTGATAAATTCTGCATGATCACTTGTGTACGACCGCCGGTGCAGTGTGCAGAGTAACAGAACCAGAGTTTAGCTAATACTATTTACTATACACTGGTACATTGTAAGCCTACCTTAATCTGTTTGAACAGCTGATCACAGTCCATTTATCAGACACCAGCTGGCAACGTCGGCCGACTGCAGGGTGGCTTGAGTAAACATCGCCAGAGGTCAAACAGGAAACCAACCGGCGCGACACGGGTAAAAAATGACCGGTGACTCCACCTAGCGGGGATACCTGGTATTAATAAATCTGCCCAGATCCCAAACACGGAACAAACTGGGCAGATGAATGGAAATCATTTATGGACAAATTAGGCTCTGAGGAGCCAAAATAACGAAACAGTAAAAGTGGGCAGATTGCATCTGCCCACTTTTCAGCCCGTCTGCCCACTACGAGGGTCTAGAAATCATCCATCTGCCCAAATCCCGGGTTGTATAAAACTATATATATATATATATATATATATATATATATATATATATATATATATAACAACAACAACAACAACATCAACGAAGACACCCACTGCTACCCAAGCCATTCGTGATCACCATGTCATGAAACATATATTTCATAACTTTTCCCGTCAAAATCCGTTACTTGAAAAGTCCGACCATTTTGATTGGCCGATAGCGGCCATTTTGTTTTACGGAGCAAATTTCCCCATATAGGTTTGAGAGACCCTGATCCATTGATTATGTGTCCCAAATTTCACAACGATCAGTGAAATGGTTTCAGAAGAGAAGATCGTTGAAGGTTATATTTTTTATCGCCTGGCTGGTTACAGTGGTATGGTGAATATATCGTATATATCGTGCCACATTGTGGAAAAATGTCTGCGTAGTTCTACATACAGCTATGTAAATCGAGTTAACTAACATCTGGTCCCAATTAGACAGGATTCATTTATGTTTACACCAGTAATTTATAGGCACAACTCAAGAGTACCTCAACGTCAAATCAAAATCACACAAGCATGTCCTAATCAACAAAACCACACCTTAACGAGGTAACTCTGAGGTGCTTCTGATGTACTTCATTAACATAATTGAGGCACACTGGAAGAGTACCTTCTGGTTACCATAACTCGAGCCGCACAATAGAACACCTCAGATACACCTCAATGATAAGAGTGGCACACCTCGTTGAATTATAATCCCAGACCTCAAAGTGGGCTCAGAAGCACTGCAAAGATACCTAAAAAACGTGAGATGTGATATAAAGATAAGCCAATCAATAACACACTCTCACGACACATTTCGGCTTAGATTCAAATTCAAATTAATGTGATGTCACGGCCGTCTCACGTCTGTTTATAAATGTAGAACTCTCGTTCGAAGAGACGAATCTGATCAAAGCTACTTTGCGGGGCTATTCGGAGTAATACATTTAATGTAGGAATATTTCATGCCCGGGACCCACTCCTCGATAGCAATTCTGTGCTGCAATATTCGCTAATTTATTAGGTGATTCAGGTTCTAATTGAATAGTTCTGCGAACATAAGTTATAATTTCGGTTTCAAATGCTCGTTTATCATATTAAGGCAAGGAAGATAGACCAGGTGATTATCCCAGCCTCAATTAACGTGGATAACATCGTAGTTGCTATCGTAGTTTTACTGCATGATCATTAAAAACATTGCATGAAAATTAGTAACCTGTAACTGCTATTTATGTACACGATTCAGGATATGAATTGATATATTGTGTTTGTGTGTATATATTTGATTGTCTATCGTGTTTCTGTGTATATATTTGATTATCTACTATCGTATTTGTGTGTGTATATTTGATTGTCTATCGTATTTGTGTGTGTATATTTGATTGTCTATCGTATTTGTATGGATATATTTGATCGTCTATAGCGTTTGTGAGTATATATTTGATTGTCTATAGTGTTTGCTTGCGTATATTTGATTGTCTATCGTACCGGGTATTTGTAAGTATATATTTGATTGTCTATATCGTGTTTGTTTGTGTATATTTGATTGTTTATCGTGTTTGTTTGTGTATATTTCATTGTCTATCGTGTTTGTTTGTGTATATTTGATTGTCTATCGTGTTTGTTTGTGTATATTTGATTGTCTATCGTACCGGGTATTTGTAAGTATATATTTGATTGTCTATATCGTGTTTGTTTGTGTATATTTGATTGTTTATCGTGTTTGTTTGCGTATATTTGATTGTCTATCGTGTTTGTTTGTGTATATTTGATTGTCTATCGTGTTTGTTTGTGTATATTTGATTGTCTATCGTACCGGGTATTTGTGTGTATATATTTGATTTTCTATTGTGTTTGTTTGTGTATATTTGATTGTCTATCGTTTTTGTTCGTGTATATTTGATTGTCTATCGTACGGGGTATTTGTGTGTATATATTTGATTGTCTATCGTGTTCGTGAATATGTATTTGATTGTCTATCGTCTATCGTGTTTGTGAGTATATATTTGATTGACTTTCGTTTTTGTGAGTAAATATTTGATTTTCTATCGTTTTTGTGAGTTTATATTTGATTGAATATCGTATTTGTGATTATATATTTGATTGACTATCGTTTTTGTGAGTATATATTTGATTGTCTCTCGTGTTTGTGAGTAAATGTTTGATTGTCCATCGTGTTTGTGTATATCTTACGATGGTAGAGTTTTAGTCATACAATGAGCTGGTCTTATTTGATATGGTTGGTGGTTTTCTAATCATTTCATCTCCAACAGACGAGATTGCTGTGGTGTGTACAAAAATATATTAGCTATTGTGATATATACCATAATAATATGTGGCTTGACGTCACATATATTCCTATAACTTATGTCCGTCCATGGATTCTACACCTTCAGGGGACCATGGTACGTCCAATGAGCGTTCTCTTTACTATTGGGTTACACTAACAGTATGGGTAGATACACGCTCTGACACTGTATAGAATATCAATGATAAGAGAAACATTCATACGTCACAGACCATGAACCTTTTTATTATTTCCATGACCCCTATGAGAATTGACATATGTATGAGCAGATAAATGGACTATTCAATTGAGGGTAACACTACATAACGGGAAGTCAACCTGAGTGGGTCAGCCAGTTTCGTTAAGAGGTTATATTCCTACGTCTTTAGTCATTATGCAGTCAGTGAATCAGTTGTTCGAGATCTGTTTTACGTCAATGTTAACACGTATTAGTTCATACTTGCCAAGAATGGCGCACCTTTATTCGATGGGAAATGCCCACACAAAGTGACAGTATATGTGTTAGTTCCCCAAACTACATGTACACTAGTCGTTATGTTTGATGACCAATATATCAAAATACTCCTTAAAAAAGGAATATACTCCTGTTTCTGGACGATTTGATATGGAGAGCACATTGGTAACAAAATGTCTATGAAGAAGAAATACTTACTGCTGGAGTCAGTTCTCAAACTTCTTTAATATTACTGTTACAATACACCATAGTAAGATACAAGATTGTGTATGGACAAGGAATTCGTTGTAAAGATAAAGATATCAGAGGATAGAGTGCCCGCTACGTGGGAAATTACACTACAGCATATATCCATAGCATTCGACGGTGGAGAATTAAAAACCATCCGCTCAAATGAAGCATATAATCACCCCTAATGTGATAGAACAATTCGAAATGACTTGTCAGTATACATTATATTGCATTTTCCCCCACACCATGTCATGATAATTCCTAATTGCAACATAATATCCTCAAGATCATGGTAAAATTGTGACCATTGAATGTGCATTTGACCCATTCGTTAAAGAGACAGGGAATCCTCGTTGGTTGGTTGATCATGGCACAGTATACTACTAAATGGTAGCCTGAGGGGCAGATGTTGTTCGCTGTACTTTCTGTGTATTGCATGCAAAGGAGTCTGTTGATGAGAGGAAGACATGCATCTCAGAGAGTGAGGATAGACACCTGTCCTAAAAAAAAACTAAAAAAAACAAACAAACAAAAACAAATCGACGATCTGCCAAAGTCTGACAGCTGTATAGTTGTCTCTCGCTCAAAGAATTTTAACCAATCGGGAAGGACCCCGAGAATTAAATACCAAGCCTCATGGGCTTATTGACGGATCTATGACAAGGACCACTTTATTATGTGTTTATCAAGAATATGCAACTGTGAAATATAACATGAGCAGTGTGGCTAACGTCACAGGACCTACGAAGTAGAGTAGGCATTAGGACTCGAACGCGAATTGAACTCTTGGAAATCCCCACCCCCAGTTGAAATCCTGCCTATATTAAGATGGGCACCGCTCAAGTCAGAATCGCCAGTGATTTTTATCAAAAATCACCAGAAATTTTCATCAAAAGTAGGTCAGCTCAGAACTTGTTGGTAACAGTCTCCTAATGCGCCTTCATTCCAAAAATAAATACCGATCGCCGATTTAATTTTACAATTTTTTAACTAAAGGAAACAGATTGAATAATAAAAAGTTCAGTAGATTGCAAGCTTTTACGTGTGAAAATACATTTACATCTCTTTAATGGTTTTCAGTGCCCTTGTCCAGGATCAAAACAACTTTTTGAATCGCATTATTTTCCCAAAAATACAACAATTTTTTATATATAGTACTATAGTAGAAAGGTAGCATTTATGTAGTTTACGGTAATTCAACTCAAGACCAACACCTTCTCAGCACAAGATAATAATGATTCTATGTCATTCTCCTGAGCATAACCGGTACAAAGACGAATAAATAGCGTCTCTACATCACGTTGTTATCTAGATATATGAGACAACACATTTTGGGTATCGGCAATCTGATGAATGTACTATTCCGGTATTCTTGTTTCACATTATATTCTATGACGGTTGATCGGTGATTTTCTTCATTGATAAACATTAAACCACCTCAGCTTCGTTGTGTGAATCGGAGTTGCATTGCTGTGACACACCAACACACTCCGTGGCAGTGATTCTGTATCCCCTAATCAAGGAATCAAAGTGGATCAAGATTTGAAATGACAAGAAAAATTTAGACATATTTTGTTTACACATGTAATTTTTTGTTTAAATTATATCCCAGTGTGATATATAGTCAATATTCAAGAGGTATAAAAAAACCCTCAAAGTATGTTCTCATATTTTCACATTATGATCAAATTTACTTTATCTAGTTAAATTCTACCCAAAGAAAATAAATTAAGACCGTTTAAACATGCCGTCATGGCTTTGTTTCACCCTCAGTAAACTTTTATCATTGTTGCTCACACAGACTAATCTGAAGGATGATACCACATCTTTCTTTCTCCTGCTGGGTTATTGCACCAGGCTGACTTAATTGGCTGATGTAGGATATTTCACAACCAGTGGGAAATTTGACCTGAATTTGAAGCCTGATGTGGTGTGTGATGAAATGTTTGGATGTGAAATAGGATACAAGTTAAAGGCTACAGTTTACATCTATAACAATATACTGAATTGTGTGTATTGAGGCTGGGAAGTTGGTGATAGCAGCCTGAGTGTAGATAAATGCACTAACAAATGATGGAAAATTAGCAGTTCCTATTTCATACATGATAATATAGCCCACCAAAACGTTTACACTTAGATTGGCTATGACCAGGAGTTCGGTGCGCGTCGGAGTCCTAATGCCCACCCTACTTCGGATGTCGGATAGCACAGTGGTAAATTTAACAGACCTATGACAGAAGGTAAATGTACGTTTTCATTACTATGCTTATTGCATCAGCTTTCGCTTTCAGCTTGGGACCTTCGTCTATTAGACTGAATTCACTCATTTATCCATTGGTTAAATGGGCCCCGTTTACACAAAGTCTTGACCGGGCTCAAAGTCGCTTAACTTCGCTGATTTTACCAGAACCGGTGTGTCATGATATGCCGTATCAGCGAACCTTCAAAAGTCACAGTGAAACATACAGCCAAGGGTTCCCGATGGGCATGACGGTGCACTCGCTGAGCCATCAATAAATAATATAAAAAAAATAATTATAAATCAAATTTTCATCAGAATTCGGTCAGCTCAGAACGTGCTGGTAACAATGCCCAAATGCACGTTCATGCCAAAAATCAAGGTTCTAATGTCAATGGTTCTCCTTATTTTGCCGACGAAAGGATTCGGATGGACTGACTCACTCACTCATTACCGGACAATTTGCGATCTGTAGCCTATTTCGTAGGAAAATTATATATAGAGTTAAATCATATCTATACAACGCAAAGCTTGTGATGACATGCACCAATTGAAATTGTACCTTGAGAAAGATATCGAATTGAGCCATTCGGTAAAGATGTGGAGTAAATTTCCACGGGAGAGTGACACTATTATCCCAGTTCTCACAGGGCGGTATGTTTAACAATATTGCAAGATGATTCTAAAGTCACAAAGAGCCCAGCAAATGTTCATCTCTGATACACATGAGCAGTGTGACTAACGTCACAGGACCTACGAAGTAGAGTAGGCATTAGGACTCGAACGCGAACTGAACTCTTCGAAATCCCCACCCCCAGTTGAAATCCTGCCTATATTAAGATTGGCACCGCCCAAGGTAGAATCGCCCGTGATTTTCATCAAAAATCACCAGGAATTTTCATCAAAAGTAGGTCAGCTCAGAACTTGTTGGTAACAGTCTTCTAATGCGCCTTCATTCCAAAATTAAATAACGATCGCCGATTTAATTTTACAATTTTTTAACTAAACGAAACAGATTGAATAATAAAGGTTCAGTAGATTTCAAGCTTTACGTGTGAAAATACATTTACATCTCTTTAATGGTTTTCAGTGCCCTTGTCCAGGATCAAAACAACTTTTTGAATCGCATTATTTTCCCAACAAATTTTTATATATAGTACTATAGTAGAAAGGTAGCATTTATGTAGTTCACGGTAATTCAACTCAAGACCAACACCTTCTCTGCACAAGATAATAATGATTCTATGTCATTCTCCTGAGCATAACCGATACAAAGACGAATAAATAGCGTCTCTACATCACGTTGTTATCTAGATATATGAGACAACACATTTTGGGTATCGGCAATCTGATGAATGTACTATTCCGTTTTTCTTGTTTCACATTATATTCTATGGCGGTTGATCGGTGATTTTCTTCATTGATAAACGTTAAACCACCTCAGCTTCGTTGTGTGAATCGGAATTGCATTCCTGTGACACACCAACACATTCCGTGGCAGTGATTCTGTATCCCCTAATCAAGGAATCAAAATGGATCAAGATTTGAAATGACAAGAAAAATTTAGACATATTTTGTTTACACATGTAATTTTTTATTTAAATTATATCCAAGTGTGATATATAGTCAATATTCAAGAGGCACAAAAAACCCTCAAGTTATCATATTTTCACATCATGATCAAAGTAACTTTATCTAGTTAAATTCTACCAAAAGAAGACCCTTTAAACCTGCTGTCATGGCTTTGTTTCACCCTCAGTAAACTTTTATCATTGTCGCTCACACAGACTAATCTGAAGGATGATACCACATCTTTCTTTCTCCTGCTGGGTTATTGCACCAAGCTGACTTAACTGGTTGATGTAGGATATTTCACCATCAGTGGGTAATTTGACCTGAATTTGATGCCTGATGTGGTCAGTGATGAAATGTTTGGATGTGAAACAGGATACACGTTAAAGGCCACAGTTTACATATATCTATAACAATATACTGAATTGTGTGAATTGAGAGGCTGGCATAGCGGTGTACATAAATGCACTAACAAATGATGGAAAATTAGCATTTCCTATTTCATACATGAGCAGTGTGACTAACGTCACAGGACCTACGAAGTACAGTAGGCATTAGGACTCGAACGCGAACTGAACTCTTGGAAATCCCCACCCCCAGTTGAAATCCTGCCTATATTAAGATGGGCACCGCCCAAGTCAGAATCGCCAGTGATTTTCATCCAAAATCACCAGAAATTTTCATCAAAAGTAGGTCAGCTCAGAACTTGTTGGTAACAGTCTCCTAATGCGCCTTCATTCCAAAATAAATAACGATCGCCGATTTAATTTTACAATTTTTTAATTAAAGGAAGCAGATTGAATAATATAGGTTCAGTAGATTTCAAGCTTTACGTGTGAAAATACATTTACATCTCTTTAATGGTTTCAGTGCCCTTGTACAGGATCAAAACAACTTTTTGAATCACATTATTTTCCCAACAATACAACAAATTTTTATATATAGTACTATAGTAGAAAGGTAGCATTTATGTAGTTTATGGTAATTCAACTCAAGACCAACACCTTCTATGCACAAGATAATAATGATTCTATGTCATTCTCCTGAGCATAACCGGTACAAAGACGAATAAATAGCGTCTCTACATCACGTTGTTATCTAGATATATGAGACAACACATTTTGGGTATCGGCAATCTGATGAATGTACTATTCCGGTTTTCTTATTTCACATTATATTCTATGGCGGTTGATCGGTGATTTTCTTCATTGATAAATGTTAAACCACCTCAGCTTCGTTGTGTGAATCGGAATTGCATTGCTGTGACACACCAACACACTCCGTGGCAGTGATTCTGTATCCCCTAATCAAGGAATCAAAATGGATCAAGATTTGAAATGACAAGAGAAATTTAGACATATTTTGTTTACACATGTAATTTTTTGTTCAAATTATATCCAAGTGTGATATATAGTCAATATTCAAGAGGTACAAAAAAACCCCAAAGTATGTCCTCATATTTTCACATCCATGCCAAGAAATACTGCATTGAAAAGGGTCCATTTAGCCTACCCTGATGATACCACATCTTTCTTTCTTCTGCTGGGTTATTGCACCAGGCTGACTTAATTGGTTGATGTAGGATATTTCACTATCAGTGGGTAATTTGACCTGAATTTGAAGCCTGATGTGGTCAATGATGAAATGTTTGGATGTGAAATAGGATACACGTTAAAGGCTACAGTTTACATATATCTATAACAATATACTGAAGTGTTACAGGGGATTTCATAATAGTTTTCCGTTTGTGGGTGATGTGATGTTTACAAACACGCCATGTTGCTCTGGCGAGTGTGAAGTTGAACAGTTTTGTTTTGTCTGAAGTTGCAAACTTGTAGTTAACTTTGACTGTCAGGCGGATCTCTGATTGGGTGATGGGCTTTCAAACAGACACCCGGCCAATGAGAATGATAGAAACACAACAAATAAAATAAACATATTATTAGAAGTTCCCAACTTCAGACAGGAGACGCAAAGTTACATGTTATGTTTGATTCAGTCTAGGCTTTTAATTTCTTGTCACTGAAAGATATCTTGGAAAACTATTATGAAATCCCCTGTAATTATAAATCTAATTTTAATCAGAATTATTTCAGCTCAGAACTTGCTGTTAACAATGCCCTAATGCACGTTCATGCCAAAAATCAAGGTTCTAATGTCAACGGTTCTCCTTATTTTGCCGACGAAAGGATTCGGATGGACTGACTCACTGACTCATCACCGGACAATTTGCGATCTGTAGCCTACTTCGTAGGAAAACAATTACGGATGGCATATCCCACCACTGTGTTATATATACAGTGAAACATACAGCCAAGGGTTCCCGATGGGCATGACAGTGTACTCGCTGAGCCATCAATAAATAATAAAAAAAATAATTATAAATCAAATTTTAATCAGAATTCGGTCAACTCAGAACTTGCTGGTAACAATGCCCTAATGCACGTTCATGCAAAAAAATCAAGGTTCTAATGTCAACGGTTCTCCTTATTTTGCCGACGAAAGGATTCGGATGGACTGACTGACTCATTACCGGACAATTTGCTATCTGTAGCCTACTTCGTAGGAATAAGTAGCCATTCTGGTGCCATGCACAGTCAGGAAAATGATTCAACTCCCATAAATGGTGTTGAATTTAGACCGACAATATATGTCTCCAACACTCAAAAGTTATTCATTTTCGCACTCGCAGTCATTCCCTAGGACAACGGACATGTTTCATTGTGGTAATGTTCCTAACAGACAAATATGTATATTTAGGTTTGCTAGTGACTGAACACCTTGATTATAACGCAATGACAAAGTATGTGTCACAGTCAGCCAGCCGGGCACTTGGTTTAGTGATTGCCAAAGTGAAACATGAGCAGTGTGACTAACGTCACAGGACCTACGAAGTAGGGTAGGCATTAGAGCAACACCTTCTCGGCACAAGATAATAATGATTCTGTCATTCTCCTGAGCATGACCGGTACAAAGACGAATAAATAGCATGTCTACATCACGTTGTTATCTAGATATATGAGACAACACATTTTGGGTATCGGCAATCTGATGAATGTAGAATTTGAGGATTGTACTTAGCATCTTAAATACATCCTCTTAATACTGATTACATATCTGTTTAATTTCGTTTCCCATAATGTAGCAGTTAGTCCCAGACAGATCTCTTTATTTTTGTCTCCCCTGCTCTGACCTCTAAGAACAATTTCATTATTACACCATACTGCATTCTCGAATCCCAAGCCTATCAGACTGCTAGTTCTGATCTGTTTATAGGCCTATTGGGGGTGACCCAGCTACACTGCTGTGATCTCTAGCTCTCAAAACAATACGGATGGCATATCCCACCAGGTTTTGTACTGTGTTATATATACAGTGAAACAAACAGCCAAGGGTTCCCGATGGGCATGACAGTGCACTCGCTGAGCCATCAATAAATAATTAAAAAAATAATTATAAATCAAATTTTCATCAGAATTCGGTCAGCTCAGAACTTGCTGGTAACAATGCCCTAATGCACGTTCATGCCAAAAATCAAGGTTCTAATGTCAACGGTTCTCCTTATTTTGCCGACGAAAGGATTCGGATGGACTGACTGACTCACTCATTACCGGACAATTTGCGATCTGTAGCCTACTTCGTAGGAATATTGATGAGAACTTTTAAAAATCAGTAGTTAAGTCTGCATAAATTTTCTTTTTTGCAGCGTGTAGAACAAACTGAACTCTACAAAATGACTACCATTTCTCCGTGATATCGATAATACATCACGCTTGAAATAACTTTGTAATTCTCTCCATATAAAACTCCAGTACAGTTGTTTCATGTACAAATACATAGAGAGACGTCATAATGTATTCATACCCACTGGCAAAAAGGTCAGAATCCGTAAGTAATAACAGGCGGTTCGTTGAAATGTCGCTTATATTCCATGCCCAGTGAAATTGCCGAATGATGAACCGGACACACCTCTATGACCGTACACGGCATTGTTGATCTTTGTGTTAGTAAACACGAATACATTATGACGTCTCCCTATATGTAGTTGAGGCCCGGTACATGAAACAACTGTGCTGGAGTTTTATATGGAGAGAATTACAAAGTTATTTCAAGCGTGATATATTATCGATATCCCGGAGAAATGGTAGTCATTTTATAGAGTTCAGTTTGTTCTACACGCTGCAAAAAAAGAAAATTTATGTAAACTTATCTGCTGATTTTTGATTAGCTCCAAAGTAGACGACTAATTAAAATGGACAGACTATAGTTTGTGCTGTGGGGAACGCTTCAACCATTCACATATAGCGCGTAACTTTATTATTGAATGTGCACTATTATCCTACTGAGAAAAACAGGTAATATTTGATGGTTTGTGATCTGTTAATGGGAAGTCTTCAAGCAGTTAACAGCCAAAAGTGTTGGTGCTGTTTGGTTTGTTCTTCATGCAAAGCTGACACAGTTCACCGCCAGTTGTATATGTGTGAAAGGAAAAAATCAATCTTAATAAATTAAAATTCTATATGCTTCTCTATCGTATGGTCGTTGAATTGAAATTCTTCTCTATCGTATGGTAAGCGACCATACGATAGAGAATTTTAATTTATTAAGATTGAGAAAAAATGTCCCAAGTAACAAAGTCCATTCTCATATGTTTCTCTTCAGGAAAATTTGTCTCACCTGAAAAAAATATCTGGAAAAAAATATCTTATCTGGGTTAAAAGCTAGGAACCGGATATTCTTTCTTTTTACAAATGTACTGTTGATAGACCCGATCTTTCGAACCATGTCATTCTGGATACATGTGCAGACTTCAGTGTTCCATCCCAGAATGGCATGATCCTATTAATGTCCGTCGTTTTGTGGGAATTTCTGTCGTGAGCAGTTTATCGGGAATGTAGTAAAGGAATGTGGAATCGCCCGACCTTACCATTCGAGTACAGGTCAAACTTTTAGTGTTTTTTCCGGCTCAGCCGGATTGTTCAAATACGGACCTAGAAGAAAAATGGGTTACATAGTGCAGCATATATAGGAGATAAAATTTGATGCATGCAGCATTCATGGAATCCTGAAGATTTCTTATCTCTGAATTCACGCCCGGATAATTTAAATATACTGGTTACGAAAAACAGTAACGGTCCAATAACATTATGGCCTGCTTGTTTAACTTAACCCTACCAGGCCTGGGGGAGGGAGGGGGGCAAAATGGCCCAGCCTACCAAACTTTCTGCGCTATCTGCGGAACGACAAACAATTGAGAGTGGACACTCTCACTCTATAGTTTATCGTATTGGAGTCATTTTGAGCCTATTTGCATAACGCCCCCCGAGTAGACGATCATGGGAAAATTCAAGATGGCGGCCACGTGGGGTACCAGAAAAATGATGTTTTCTTCATTTTCTTCAAAATTTCTGCTTTTCCATGGTGAAAAGTGGAAAAAAACTATTTTATTTCACATCACATTAATATTTACTAATTTATTACACAGTTTTTGCGGAGAAATTGCATAAATGAAAAATTAGAAAAATCTGACCGAAAAATCGACCAAAAAATGCCGTTTTTGAAAATGACGTCATCAAAGCGGTCATCTTGACATTTTCTGGTAGAGCTTGCCCCAAGGGTATAGTGTGGTAATTTTCAGTCTGCTAGCTCAAGGGGAAAGAAAAATAATTAAGGGGAACCGAAATTACTTCTCCCCAGGCCTGGACAGGTCCCAAAAAGCCCAGGCCAGATAAGGTTAAACCAGCTGAATGTCTGTATGTTATTCGTTACGCCTTCAATCAATTGAAATGTTGTGTGATCTGTTCATCAGGTTTACTCTGCTCAGAGCAACTCCAGATGCCCAGATAACCTCTCTAAGAAAATTCATTCTACCCAGAACAGCCTTCTGGGAAAAGTCATTTCTCTTCAGATCAGCTCACTGGAAAAATTCATTTCGCTCAGAACAGCTTTCTGTGAAAAGTCATTCTGCCCAGAACAGCTCTCTGCGGAACCTGCATTTTCCTGATCAGTTCACTGGGGAAAATTCTTTCTGTCCGGAATAGCTCATGGGAACATTTATTATCCAAATAAGGTCACTAGAAAAAGTTATTCTGCCCGGAACATCTCACTGGGAAAATGTATTATCGATACCCAGATCGGTCATTCTGCCCAGATCAGCGGGCAGGGGAAATTTATTCAACCCAGGCCAGTTCACTGGGATAAGTCATTAAGTCTAGAACAGATCACAACCTGTAACCATCTGGGACATCTATATGCGGTAAGACAGACGCTGGGATCGTGTGTATCTATTTTTCAGCCTACTTTCGGCAACTATATGAGAGAATTTCCCGAAATCATTAACACCACGTGATGTCAGCCAATCAGCTAAACTCTACCGACATAACCCGCCATTTTCGAGTCATGCTGTCCTACTTGTCTAAAATTACAGATCTACAACACCTCTTAAATGATACGGAAATTATTCATATCTGTATCTTTTATAAGCTCAGACAATATATGTTTCAGAAGTAGTATCGAAAGCCTGTAATTTATCAGATTTCTCGAGTCCGTTCTCCACCGGATGAAGACCGAACAGTGTACGGTAAAGTATCGGATATCGCTCCGCAATAATGGCGACACACGATTCGCAAGCCATGTTATGGATGACGAAGTACGCAAATGGAACAGCTCACTGGTGTAAGTCATTATATCCAGAACAGCTCAATGGTATAAGTCATTCTGTGTAGGTCAGCTCATACGGAAATTTCAATCAACTCAGAACAGCTCACTGGGATAGGCCATTCCGTCCAGGGAAAAAGTCATTCTCCCAGATCAGCTCATTGAGAAAATTCAATCAGCCAAGGTCAGCTCACTGGGAAATCAGTCCGCCCAGAACAGCTCACTGGGTAGCCAAGTTTACATGGCATCGTCCATGCTTCCTTACTGAACTCGCATGTATACTCATGGCACCACAAGGCTCTATCCGGCAATAAAACATTCCCTCTCCACTCTCTGTCCACTGCTTTTATCGAATTCGGCAAATAGATTGATTGCCGTGAAGAGATGATCCGTCTGCAATCAGTCTTCAAACATCAACGGCCGGTTAAATGTCTCCTGGGTACCGCCATTATCTTCGTACGGGTCACGTGATCGACACTTTCGCGTTTTGGCGTATCATACACTCTCAGAAATATTCAGGTAATAGTCCTGAACTGATCAGGTTGTATATCCACAACTCAATTTCAGGGATTTTGGCTGATTACCTAAATTTCAGGAAAAAGATCCCTGTCATGAGAGGATTTTCCCTGAAATTCAGGCAAATTTATGACCCTGATAAATAAGTTCCCGACCCTATTGAGGTACGTAAAATCCCCTAAAATGCAGGTAACTTAGCTACAATTCAGGAATGATTCAGGAAATTATCCCATGATTTCAAGTAAAATCCCTGAAAATGAGTTGTGGATGTACAACCTGATCAATTCAGGAGTATTCCCTGAATATTTCTGAGAATGTAACGTATCATGCGGATCACGTGATAGTACTTTCAACAAACTTTCCCTCAGTAATATTATCATTGTCCTCGATCTATATTCGGGGTATTTAGATACGATCTGTCCGGGGTATTACCGGTAACTTATCATTTAGCTCGTTTCCAACGTAGTTCATTGTCAAGTACCGGTGCATGGGGAAATATAGAAATGTGGTGCAATACAATTGTCCGTACACATGTCACTAACCTATATACGATAGGCCTAGATGTCTGAAAGTATGGAAAACATATGCTTAGTTTCCAGCATTTTGACGGAATCTTCTCGGGAAGGTGTGTCTGTCTATAGAGCCGAATGCCAAAATACTGTGTCATTGAACAGATGTGAAGTACTTCATTTTGTGTTTTATCTCTTCCTTTTCGTTTTGATTCTTGGCTAATTTTGAATATACCAACAAACAGAGCGCCATTTTTAGTCTTCATTGCGAACGCCACTCGCGTTACAACCAATCAAATCAACGTCTCAACACGGCGCCGAAGCAGTTTTCAACGGAGCTCTTACGGGACAGTGTATCAGCACGTTTTGTTCAGCGAAAAATATTATTGCGTTATTTCATTGAACAGCACCAGACAAAGCCTGACGAGAACAAAGCAGGTGGCAGTCGTTAGATAAATATGCCTGTCATTTAACCGATTCTGACCTGTAACATTTCACCTAGTCTGGTCCATGAGGTATTTAAATAGTGCCCTGGTTGATGAAAAAGCAGTTGATGGCAACAAACAATTGACGATGAATTGAGAGTTTAACCTGGCGACCCAGAAAAAAATATATGTATGACAATCTATGACTAATATTTGGTAGGCTTCTGTTAGATTAGATTAGCTTAGATTTATTCACCATGGAAATACAATATTACATATCAATTTTACATAAATGGAAAATATAAGCAAGAATGGATTATTAAATAGCATGATCGTGGCGGGAATAAAGTCCAATGGACTTGTTCTATCCCAGAGTAACAGGCGTGTATTCATTTCTATAATGCTCATGGTAGGTGACCTAAATCTAAATCTGACCAGGTTGTACTTGCGAAAGAGCGCGAAACCACTCACATATGAAGTAGGTGTAGTTTTAACTTAGATTTAATGAAAGCATCCAAGGCTGCTAAAAAACAGGGAAGGAATTGGTCCTGTTCAATATATTTCTGATGTGTCTTCCGTTGCATACGTGGTATGAATTTGTGAAGCTTAGCTCTAATTATTGAAGAGACTTCATCAATACTGTAAAGAAAGTCTAGGCAAATGAGAGTTGCGTATGTGGTACCAGTGGACGATGGAAACAATTTTGTCGAGGCGTTAAACTGCTATCACACTTGTTTGACGATCCAATCGAATTACCTTTCCCCGATAAAGAACACAACACCGAAGATTAAAAATTGTATATTATCTGAACTAGACAAGATAACATTTTGGTAGTAAACCTACAATATTGCCGAGGTCGGTGTCCGCATCGTAGTGAACATTAATATTGTTGCCCAGGATGCATAGCGGCATTCATTCATGGTTTTGCATTCATGCACACTGCATCCTGCAGTCAAAGCTCAATGACATTGTTATTGTAGACATGTACAAGAATAAAGTCACTGAATCTGATTCATATTCATTTATTTGTGTGACAATTGACAACCAGAAAATACTATAAGTAGCCTAGAGGTCTTCTTCAAGATTACACGTATGCCTACCGGTACATCGAATAATTATTTTAAAATCACATTCAGCAATTGCACACAGCAAAAATACCCTTACGTTACTAAAAATTCAAATCACAGACACAGAAAACCATTATTAACATCAAAAATTAATTTTACCTCCACTGCCTGGCCCAAACGGAAAATTAGTGGGGTATATATCCCACCTGGGATATTAAATCAAAGTTTGGATATTGAAATATATCCTAATTGGGATATTCTCACCGATTTTCATACTAAACGGCAATGTCGAATTTCGGCATCTAAACTACAAAAACAAGATAGAATCTACTTCAAAAAACTGCCAATTCGATTGTATAATTTTGCCGACCTTTTTTCGCCGACATTATTCTCTGTGCAATTGCAATTACGTGCAATACGTTTTGATGTTGTTGTTGCAGTATACTTCCCATCACTAACCACTGTTGTATGTCTTTATACGAACAGGAGAACTAGCAAAATATGCCAGCTTGAAAATATGGAAGTATGAAAGAAATATCCAAATTGGGATATATATCTCAGTTAGTCCTATTCCCTGACCTGTTCAACGAGCTGTCATTACGGATATGGTAAGAATCAAGAACATTACTTTTGCTAGATGACAAATGATTCTAGACGATAAGATCAGTCAATTTGAAAATTGCAGTAAAAAGGATGCTTTCGCTTGATGAAATAAATCAAGTTTTCCTTGCAAGAAATGTTTTCAAACTTAGCGCACAAAACGGCGGCTTTCAGACATGCCAAGTGCTCCAATCACGCAGTAGCGCGGAAACTTGCAACATTCATTTATTTGACAATATTAATAAGTGTGCGCCGGGAAACAAGTAATCAATTAAGTGACGGGTATAAAACGTTTTACACACCTCGATCTGTCAGAATGCCACACTCGCACAGTGTCAAAACTCTGCAGTCGACTGATGGAACGAAAACGAAACTGCCTCCTCCTCTCTCCTTTTCAAACTCTCTCACCGGGACTGCACTATAATTTTGGTAGTGCGGTTCAGTCGATCTTAAAACATGACGTAATTTCGTCAATTCGGTGTATTTCATTGGCTATCAGAGCCGAAGATGAAGTCGGCATATTCCGTGACTACGACTTGTGCCATATTGACCAGTTTACAGACAAAACCGGCACAATCTTTCGAAGAAAATCTCACAAGATATCAGCAGAAGTGTTTACCAGGAAACGAAACCGACATATTCTTCAATATCTGCGCCTAGAAACGGTCCATCGTGGGATTAATCCAGCGAAATTATTCGAAACTAGGTCGAAGTACTTCATATCGCGTTCAATAAACGGAGTCACGCGGAAGTTTCAGTCATTCTCTCATTTTGCGCAGGGGTGTTGTAATGAAAACCATATCGCTTAGATAGATGGCACCTCTGAAATTACCCATAAGCCAGTTCACCTAGCATCGCAAGAACAGGGAAACTTCCCTGTTTAAAAAGTGAACATGAGTTTATTGTCTTTAGGTGCGGGGGTATTTTGTTCCATTCTCGGGGTCCCGCTACCTTGTAAGTATAATAGGAAAAAATGGAGTAGTGAAAGGGCCGATATAAATTAATATTTCGTGTTCTTGTCTGATACTGATGAACAGCAGCTTGTCTAGTAAAATAGTTTTGAAAGTTAAATGGAAGCCGATATGAATGGTGAATGAACGTATGGACATGTCGAAGAAGGCAGTACTGGTTAAGCTGAGAAAGGGTTCAACTACATGCCTGTCCGAATTAGGTATGGTCCTCATACACTCTATATATACATTACCCACATGCCAATACTCCAACGCCAATTTTGGCTCTACCACATATGTGCTCAGTTTAAGTTCAGTACGACTATGCTTTCCTTGAGTTATGGTAGAATAAAAACCCCAATTGGTGACAAAATGAACACATTTGACCCGATAACCCCATAAAATAGGTCACTTTTGATAGACTTCTGTTCTATGACCACATGCATATACTATGCAAGCGTGGTTCTTCCAAACCAAGCCACCCATCAATTAAATGGTCACACATTTATGCAGTTTGGCCTGGTGATCCAGAGATTCTCACTGTTCATAGATAAGCTTCAATTTCCAGACCACATGAATTTCCAGACCACATGCATGTGTGAAGTAAGTTTAGTGCACATATACATACTCATCTTGACAAGAAAAGAAACATGGAATGACGTACGTACGTACATGATGACAATACCCTAGGACAATTTTCGTTGTAGCCCATGTCAAGATTCGTGTCTAGTCTATACCTTATCATTCTTGGAATATGGTGGTAACAACCAATTGGTGACAAATGGGAAAACTTGGACCCAGTGACCCAGAAAAAACTAAGTCATTCATTGATTCATTGAGTGCTCTATGACCACTCGTATGTGTGGAATTAAGTTTGGTGATCCCAAGCATATTCAATCTAAAGACATGGTGGTAACAAGCAAGTGGTGAAAACTTAGAAATATGTGTCAATCTCGCTAATTTTGAATATATGTCTGCTCTGTGGCCACATGTATGTGTGATTTAAGTTAGGCGCTCCGGAGCATATTTATTCTAGAGATATGGTGCAAGTATAACGCCAGAACGGTGACCGACATAATGATGGCGACTAAGTTTTACACGATAAGGCAATCCATATAATTCTTTATGATAAATGTTGTATTACTTCATCAAAAATACATTGATTGCGCACGTTAATGGTCCGAAAACATAATTTGTAAATATATATGACCAAGAAATAAGGTATTCTGACTGGACATTAGTGAATAATTTAGAGCATCATGCAACAAATAGTGCGTCAATCAACTGTTATTTTTGAAAGAAAACTGGATAGAAGCAGTGGATTGACGCCTGCGTAAAATATTGTTATTGCATGGGATAGTCGAGGCTAACGATTGAACATAAGTGAAATGCCAGCAAACTACACCATTCACCCACGAAAAAACACGTTTCCTTAACCAGCCCTGGATGAAAAAAGCAAAACAGTTATCGACACACATGCATCCCGAAAGAAAAAAATATATATCTGAATATGGCCCATTCACACATCGTCTGACGAACAACACATTACATACAAGCCGTCAAAAATGCTCATTAGCAAATATCCATCTGCTTAGAAGTGCATGGAGTGATTTTATTTTTTATTTTATTTACTTCCCTAACTCCGTGCTCACAGTCTAATGACCCTGGATTAGTTATTGGTTCGAGCGTGGCATAAGATATATTGCAGGTATGGCAAGTGTGGCCGTTAGGCCGGTGGTCATCAATCAAATAATACATGATACAAGACAACACAATTTTAAGTCAATCGATTTATTCTTTACGCAAAAATGATGCTGGTAAGAAAACAGTTGTTATTTTCTCGGCGGGGAACAGTTAAATCATAGTTAATCTTAATGATAAATGCGATGGCGAATATATTTTAAAACAATGACAATCTTAAACTCATGTCATCCTACTCCGCCAACGTTCCAGAAGCTTTGAGTCTTCCTGACTGATGTAAGGGACGCAACTCGGGGCCAGGTTTACTTCTTTCTCTGACGTCTAGCTGTAAATAAAATAGAAGATCGTGAAAAGAAAAATTGCCAATAAAAGATATCGGTACAATGTTTGCAAAATCTATACAACTGTGACCATACAGTAGTTCGAATCTATACAACTGTGACCATAGAGTAGTTCCAATCTATACAACTGTGACCATAGAGTAGTTCCAATCTATACAACTGTGACCATACAGTAGTTCCAATTTATACAACTGTGACCATACAGTAGTTCCAATCTATACAACTGTGACCATACAGTAGTTCCAATCTATACAACTGTGACCATACAGTAGTTCCAATTTATACAACTGTGACCATACAGTAGTTCCAATCTATACAACTGTGACCATACAGTAGTTCCAATCTATACAACTGTGACCATAGAGTAGTTCCAATCTATACAACTGTGACCATAGAGTAGTTCCAATCTATACAACTGTGACCATACAGTAGTTCCAATCTATACAACTGTGACCATACAGTAGTTCCAATCTATACAACTGTGACCATACAGTAGTTCCAATCTATACAACTGTGACCATAGAGTAGTTCCAATCTATACAACTGTGACCATACAGTAGTTCCAATCTATACAACTGTGACCATACAGTAGTTCCAATCTATACAACTGTGACCATACAGTAGTTCCAATCTATACAACTGTGACCATAGAGTAGTTCCAATCTATACAACTGTGACCATAGAGTAGTTCCAATCTATACAACTGTGACCATACAGTAGTTCCAATCTATACAACTGTGACCATACAGTAGTTCCAATCTATACAACTGTGACCATACAGTAGTTCCAATCTATACAACTGTGACCATAGAGTAGTTCCAATCTATACAACTGTGACCATACAGTAGTTCCAATCTATACAACTGTGACCATAGAGTAGTTCCAATCTATACAACTGTGACCATACAGTAGTTCCAATCTATACAACTGTGACCATACAGTAGTTCCAATCTATACAACTGTGACCATAGAGTAGTTCCCCTTTTATCTCTAAATTTCTATACATGTACTATCATATCATTTCGCAGATCGGAGATGTGTATAACGTTTTTACCCAGATAAACGTTATCCAAAATGGCGTAGGCCGAGTGGGTGAATATGATTTAACGTCGCTTTCAACACTATTTCATCACGACGTTTGGTTTCTATTCCTTTTTACACTCGGAAACCACACTGTCCTATTCCTTTTAACACCCCTGCCTATTCTCTCCAGATCCTCTGGAGTATCGAGAATTGGGCGTAGACAAGGGTTCCCTAATTTTGCCGGTTAAAAAAAAGTACCAGACTGGGGTGAGTATATAGTAACATAGCCACTGTCTTGTAAGAGATGCGGCGCGAATCGTCTCGTCATCTTCCGGTCGTGTGCTCTAGCCAACAATAAGGTGAGCGATCGCCGGAAGGGAATGATTCTCTTTCTTATCTTAGCGACAACCTATAGATTTTTGACTTGAAATGTTGAGATTAAACTCCAATCTAGCATTTGTCTTCTTCCCACGGATATTTGACTGATAATATTTTTGTAATCGATCAGTACTCTACCGAACATGGCATATACACCTGACCCAGTGTAAAAAATCAGCTCTCAAAGGGATAAAATTCTGAAACTACTGACATATTTGGCTGCCGAATGATAGATTATTGACTGAACTTCCCTTATTATAACAGAAAACATGCATTCGCAACTTCTCGAGGATCTCCGGTTTGAGATGTCCCTCGAAGGCCATTGACGCCATATTGGACTAGAGCGTGGTCACGTGTGTTTCGGTCTGTCAGGGAACTGTCAGTGACGTCACGGGAATTATATCTTGCCAATACGTGGCATGTGTACCGTTTAAACTGATGGTTTTCTATTGAAACGTGCTTCGAATGAAAAGAATAAACAGTTTTTAGAATATCTGACGTAAATCAGAGACTCGCAGGTAAATATTTGCTGGTCGGGGATTAAGGCTTCCGCGAGAGTGATTGGGCTTCGGAGCCATGCGTATTAAACCGTCCCGGCGCGTCACATCTGGAGATTCATAGGAAATTCATGTTGTCGTCCCCCGAGCGTAGAATCAGTCCCCTTCGTAGATTTCCGCTCGGGAGTTCCGAATGAGAAAACATGGTGACTCTGTGACTTTAAGACATTTTCGGTCAATCTTCGGCTTGTTGTTTGAAACTTGAATTCCGGCTTCGTCTACAACCTCCCCACAGCGCATGCTCCATTTCGCAGGCTCCAATAACATCCCTGCCTCCAATAGCGGAAGTTGACCTTTACTACGTTGCTATGACGTATAGGGGAAACCAACCAACGCACGGTTCAGTTTGAATCCGACCAAACGACTCCTTTAGTGTTGCACATGAGCGAACTACTTTTCATATGCTCTATCCAGATAAACAGGGAAAATTATCTCCAGATAATTCTTTTTAACGCTAGGTCAACGGAGGTATTATGCAGACTTGAAAAGTAATCAAAATTTTCGTTAAACATCTATTTTACTATATATGATGTCACTTCCGGCGATGTGCGCGAAGGCCCCGAATCCGGTCCAAAAATCTGACTGGTGGCTGGGGTGTTATTAGACCCCCAGCGAGGTGGTTGCTTCGTCTAAAGGATGGAAATTAACGGAAACGGTTTAGTCTGTTTTGAGTTAACGGTCTCTTCTCTGATAATATTCGCCCAATGCCTTACTCAGCTCATCAGTTGATGAATGGGACAGTTCCAGCAGAACTGCAAGACTGCATAAATCTATAGTTCACCAACGCCGCAGTCAGGTAAAACAGCTAAAACACAGTGTGAGAGAATTAACGTCCCTGGAATGCCAGTCAATGCCGGTGTCACATTTGTACATCTTTATTGTTCTGCTGACTGTCTGACATTTCAAGCGCCACAGGTATCCGGCAACATTTTGTAGCCAAAATGATCACAGCCCAGTGAAATTACGCACATTAATCTGCACATAAAATTTTCCTGATAAAATTCCAAGGAAATCTATCCAATCTCCAATATTTACCTCGCTGTTATCCAGAACCTTTTGGCTCGAGGATCGAGTTTGCCGGCCTGACGAATCTGCTATGCTTGAGCCATTCGTTTCAAGATTCAATCTTATTCGCGCTGGGATTTCATAACAGACCTGCATGACGAGAATTCGTGACGTGCTGAACCAATCACAGTAAACCAGATATAATATCAAGGAATATTATATCTGACTTTAACGAGCTAGCTCACAGTACTTAAACACGGTACCACATGGACCAATAGGGTGAGTGAGTGAATACGATTTAGTACACACTATCCAAATATGGCATCATTTCCAAAGTTTGTGTGTGGTAAACGTAAACATCAAAGGTTTTACTGCTGCCGAAAAGTCTGGCTTTAATTGTTAGGTGGTAGCAACATTCGAATGTATGACACGAACATACGAAGAAACTTCTGTACGCAGCCATGCGGTAAGAAGTGCTATCTGTATATATTAGCGTGTGTCCGAAATAATCACAGTCGATTGGCTAGACAAACACCATATCTGGACAATCACAAGCCTGGAACTATAACACACCTTTAGCAGGGAGGAATTTGTTGCATTGCGTGCGGCCTTGAAGTGTCCCCACCAGAAATTAGAAAACATATTTTCCCACTGTGAATTGCCGCCGATTTTATTTGTTTTCAAATATGTTAGGCCGTTTCTAATCTGATTTTCTTAAGAAAAACAAAAAAAGCATGCTCAAGAAAACTTTAGTTTGATCTTGCGCTGAATCCGCAGACTTGCCTCTCGTGTACTCACATGAAACTGACATGTCTGGTGTCTGCTGTTTTCAGGTCAAATAGTTGAAAATAGTTAATAGTTAAGCTCGTTTAAATGGAAGAGACATGTGACTTAATGCTTGGGGAAGCTGACATCGGACGAAATATCCGGCGAACGAAGTCAATCTGCCAAAGGTAATTATGTAATGAAATGTAGAATTCACACACACCTCGGTAAGATGGGCGTTAGAACATATCAAAAGATTGTGCCATGCGAAGATAATATCCGTAAACTAAATGTCAATCATTGTCGAAGTCAAAAGGCAGAACTTGTCGTGATTGGCTTATTCGTAGAATATCGGCGAACATTTGGCACGAACCTGTCCAATAAATAGTTAATGTTGCCCGGATGAACATCTACAGCTGCAATTGGCTTTTCCGACCCACTCTGGATCTAAGGCACCGCGAACTTCACCCTTGATTCCCGAGGGTCGAAGTGTCATGGAGAGGTACTACCAAGCGACCAATTCACCCTTGTTCTCATCATCGCTATGAATTTCCGGACGGAATTCGTTGTCTTCAGAAAACCGCAACGCGAACGACAATGCGACAACGGTAATGCGGCGATTTCGGGGCAACTACTCTGCCCTCTCAGAAAGCATGTGTTTGGCTGTGGTTACCCCGCTTTTATGTCCGGGAACGGTAAGAAAATCGTTCCTGGACCGATTCCAGACGGTGTTAACGCGTTGACGTTGCCGCACCGTGCGTATGTGTAACACCCCAGTTCATTTTCAAAGGGCCGATTTCTATGCCGTCGCCGCATTTTCGTGGTCTCATTGTCGTTGCCGAAAAAACGGATGAATGTGTACGAAGCTTTATACAAGTGACTGGAAATGACTGTATCAAATTTTGTATTTCCTTTCACTTCGATCAGATGGATGGCAAGGTCGACATGAAGTGATCTACTTTGATTGTTTGTCAGACTGCCCGAGATTCTTTTGATGTGATTTTGAAATTATGGCTCCTGTAGCCAACTTTTCCAGAACTCGACTCCAAGCTTTTCACTTTCAAAACCTAGGGAACCATGATTTTCCGTTGTGTGTTTTTCAGTCTCTTTTGAACACATGAACTGTGCTTCTCAGTAAGAACATGCAAACATAGACAAATCTCTGCCTTTCATGGTCACCTGAAACAATGAATTTGATGAATAGAATCCAAATATACGAGCAAAATGCACGATATAAATTGAAGGGAAGCACCAATAACTCTACTGTCTTTTAAAGGATGATTATATTAACTACACGTGGTTGCCTGGGAAGAAAACCCAAGTGAATTCAGCTGGTTTTGCGAAGAGAAAGTCATTAACTCACAAGAATATGATGGAGACGAACCCGTTTACTCATGTTGGACGAAGCCGTTATTCAAGTTTTGTACAACTCGACGTAATGTTACCGAAAATGTCTTATAGTAGTGGAGTCGCTATGTTTTAGGGTGTGCTGTGGAAAGTTCGGATGATAATCTACCACTGTATAGCCCTGTGTGGTAGAAGTTCCGGAATTTTACTAGTTTCCGAGCCGATTTTAGGCACTGAAATTGCTTCGTTGGACATTTTTTGTCAAGTTTTGATGGATTATTAAAAAACTATCCACCAAATACCCTTGGGAAGGAAAGTAAACGCCAGATGGGAGCTTCAACTCAAGATTTTCCATCAAAAGTGCATACGTTTTCGCTTAAAAAATAAGAAAAAACTACATTTTCTGGAGACACCTCTACGTTGTGTAAACTGGAGCACGCGACCAGAAGATGACGAGACGATTCGCGCCGCATCTCTTACAAGACAGTGATAGCGGTGACGACGTCTTCACCGTAATGTTCATCCTTGCTAAAACCAGAGGTATATTCGCCTTTGGCTCACAAATAGAAACCTTGACGTTGTGAAGATGCGTAATGTTATCCACCCTACAGGTACCAAAGCAGTACCAGAGTGGGGTGTATACATTAACATAACGGTGACGACATCACCGTAATGTCACCCATGAGGTACCAAAACAGTATCAGAGTAGGGTGGGTATATACTCTTCCCAAGCAGATTATTTTTTTAGTTTCCATAATATGCGGTTAGGTATTAGAGCAGTGGGAAGTCCAATCACAGTAAACTCAGATATAATATTACGGATTTCCCTGATTTACCATCTTGGTTTACCTAGATTGTGGAAAGTCGGGTCGTTTTGTGTGACCACTCTGTGCACAATGTTTCCATCGGCGGGTCACTGTGCACAATGTTTCCATCAGCGGGTCACTGTGCACAATGTTTCCATCAGCGGGTCACTGTGCACAATGTTTCCATCAGCGGGTCACTGTGCACAATGTTTCCATCGGCGGGTCACTGTGCACAATGTTTCCATCAGCGGGTCACTGTGCACAATGTTTCCATCGGCGGGTCACTGTGCACAATGTTTCCATCGGCGGGTCACTGTGCACAATGTTTCCATCAGCGGGTCACTGTGCACAAGGTTTCCATCAGCGGGTCACTGTGCACAATGTTTCCATCGGCGGGTCACTGTGCACAATGTTTCCATCGGCGGGTCACTGTGCACAATGTTTCCATCAGCGGGTCACTGTGCACAATGTTTCCATCGGCAGGTCACTGTGCACAATGTTTCCATCGGCGGGTCACTGTGCACAATGTTTCCATCGGCGGGTCACTGTGCACAATGTTTCCATCGGCGGGTCACTGTGCACAATGTTTCCATCAGCGGGTCACTGTGCACAATGTTTCCATCAGCGGGTCACTGTGCACAATGTTTCCATCAGCGGGTCACTGTGCACAATGTTTCCATCGGCGGGTCACTGTGCACAATGTTTCCATCAGCGGGTCACTGTGCACAATGTTTCCATCGGCGGGTCACTGTGCACAATGTTTCCATCGGCGGGTCACTGTGCACAATGTTTCCATCAGCGGGTCACTGTGCACAAGGTTTCCATCAGCGGGTCACTGTGCACAATGTTTCCATCGGCGGGTCACTGTGCACAATGTTTCCATCGGCGGGTCACTGTGCACAATGTTTCCATCAGCGGGTCACTGTGCACAATGTTTCCATCGGCAGGTCACTGTGCACAATGTTTCCATCGGCGGGTCACTGTGCACAATGTTTCCATCGGCGGGTCACTGTGCACAATGTTTCCATCGGCGGGTCACTTTGGTACATGTGTCAGTATTGTACCGGTTACGATGTACGAAGTGCAAGTAAAAGATGTTATATCAGGAAAATACCATCGCATGTTTATGTTAAGAAAACTTCGTGCGAGCTGTTTACCAGTATTCTCCGACATTCCATACAAGCTAATCACAAGAATTTCCGTGGAACTGTGGATACTACATTAATTTTTCTACGAAGTCGGCTCTCATTTGCAAATTGTCCGATAATGAGTGAGTGAGTCAGTTAGTCCATCCGAATCCTTTCGTCGGCAAAATAAGGAGAACCGTTGACCTTTATTTTTGGCGCGAAGGTGCATTAGGGGACTGTTACCGGCAAGTTCTGAGCTGACCGGCTTTTGATGAAAATTTCTGGTGATTTTTGATGAAAATCACTGGTGATTCTCTTAATATAGGCAGGGTTTCAACTTGGGGGGATTTCCAAGAGTTCAGTTCGCGTCGGAGTCCTAATGCCTACCCTACTTCGTAGGTCCTGTGACATTAGTCACACTGCCATGTACTAGTATTGGTAATTTCCAATTATCATCTTTATTCGGTGATGGCGATCATCGGTCATTTCTTGGTGATGATATTATGATCACTTAATGGCTATCATTCCGTTTGATGATGAGCAATTTTCATCACCTTCAAATGATGATAGCAATTACCGTTTCCCAGATAACACACCCACTGTGGAACAACGCTGATATGTTTTCTTTCCTAAGAAAACGTCGTATGCAGGTCATTTTCACTGAATTAACATTGAACAAACGTGAGACGACGGTATCCACCAAATTTCTAATGATATTCGGATTATGCGTAGGACAATTCGAACGCCGATGCAACGTTGACCTTTGGGCGATTTCGTTAATGTCAATTCAATGACCATTATACAACGTTCGCATGAAATCTGCAGTTCCATTAACATGTAGGTATTTAACCTGGGTTAGTGGTCGGGTCTTCACCCTGTCTCATCACCATATCAGACCTGTTCTAGCTGTATTGAATATATAGAGTATTGAGAAGTGATCTCACCTGCACTTGCACTTTTTTGACACACATTTGCCTCTCCAGGTACCTTCCCAGACAAAACAGTAGAGACTGCAGGTCCGTCCGGAGCACGACGAACTGAACCTTGCTTGTCTATTTACCGAGGCTGCAAATTTAGAGAACATTTGTTATGCCCACGAACAAGCAATACTTACCGGGTAAATTTCCTAAACATTATCACTAAAAAGTAAGTCAGGTATTTGCAATCCGATGACAGGTATGAGCAAATTGTTCGCACAGATATCTGAAAAAACGTCCAGGCTTCCAATAATAAGTGGGATGTTTCACCATTAAGATTGGATAAAAATGAACTGAAACTAAAGATAGAGTTATTTCAGTGATCTGTTTCATGTTTCTGCAGGTGAATATATATTATTAGACGTATTGTAAGACGGCACTTACCTGCGTCAACATACATACCCGGGTTGAGGCCAAAGTCTGAAAAGAAAAGCGCACAATTCCGGTACTCGAATATATGACGATTTTATACAAATTGAAGGCCTTATACCAAAATCCTGTTCTTGAAAGTCGAGGAAATACTATTTCGTCAGCAAATATTTTGGGAAGAATGAGATGGTAAATAATGTGTCACTAAACACAACTGGATAATGGCATCGCACCAACAATAATTAAGGAAACACTATAGATGACCAAAATAACAAAGGATCCTTCCATCCAACTTAAGGCGGACGTGGGCTGGGCCTCGCATTCTAAGTGGAGAAAAACTAACATCTTCATGAAACATTTTCTAATCGGTATCTGTGCACATGACTTACCGGAAATGAGGATGACCACCATGATCGCAAAGGTAAGTAGAGCTCTCATCCTGATTGGTTTCCTTGCTTTCCAGATTATTCGCAGAAAACGTTGAGCCTGTAACAACTCAACTGTAGGCCTATATTAAATACGGAGGTGCCTCTCGGAATACAACTTCAGTCCGGACTGCTCTCTCGACGTATGCAATTGTTTGGACATGGGGAATTAAATATACCAAAACTCCCACGTCGTGCATGGCTGTGCTAGGACGCGGCCAAATATTTCGGAAATTCAACGCCACGTGCTCAAATGAAAAAAGGTGAGCAAAAAAACAATTGAACTCGAGAAAACAATTAAATCTGGCGCTCCGCAATTTCGCTAATGAAAAAAGATTGTATGCTTTTCCGCCGATTCATTACTTTAAAAATACCGGGCCGTATGTCATATTTGCATTTCGTTCTCTGTTGCTTACTAACTGAAGTTGACATAAAGGGTGGTAACCTATGTAAAATAACCAGACATGAATTACGACCATGTCCTGTATAAGAGTAGGCCTGTGTAACAAGCGTGTCTTTGATTACCACAAATTCAATTGTACCCAGCGTTTTACGCGATGACGATAGCGTACACAATGGCATGGTATCATATAGAGGTAGCTTAGATCTTCGTCATATACGTCTTACATATACGTCTTCACCATAACGGTAGCTGTACCAGAGCGCAACAACGGTTAGCTAAGATTCATAGCGTCTCCCTTTGAGGGAAGGGAGACGCTATAAATCTTAGCTAACCAACGGTGGTTATGTCTCCTCTACTAGAGTTATGGTACCGGTACCAATGCAGAGAAAACATATTGTTTCCGCCAAGGGGAGCTTTCAAATTATACTAAACCGAAACAAGAGCCTTTGGGTTTCAAAATATGGTGAGCCACCCTCAAATACATATTTTCGGTCTTCCTTGACCTTGACATGCGCAGATTGATGGCAGTTCCATTACAAACCACCCAGTTGGACGTTGACCTACGAGCGCTTCAATACGACGCCTCACATGACCCATTCGGACCACGGATGACCGACCGCGACCCAAAATGTCCACTGACTCAAATGACTTTTTACTACTACTGCCCGACTATGCATGTGCAGATCGACACTGGAAGTCACATCATCCCCGGAAGTGACATCATCCCTGGAAGCGCCCTCTGACCTGGAAGTCATGTGACCGAAAGTGACGTCATCCTCCACCTGACCTCTACCATGGCATCCTCAAACGAAAAACCCTCAACGATAAGAGGTTTAACCTTTCCCTACTACTGATGGGGGTCTCTGGGATATGGATACCCCTGGTGTTAGTGAGGATGGGGTTGCTAGGATAGAGATACCCCTGGTTATAGTGAGGATGCAATACTGTAGAATGAAAATAAAAGATCGCAAAGCGAAAATAACTTTGCAGTTCACCATTAATTGATGCCCCGTTGGTACCCAAATTGCTTACCAATCCATAACCAGGAACTGGAGGTATTACCACAGAAATCAACTGCTCATTGACAGGCAGACAGACCTCATAATTTGCCACAAGTAGAGGGTCAAAATTGATCATCTTTTTTTTATTTCTTCATTCAAATATTCACTATTTCCTCTAACATTTGGTGAAAAAAAATGAAATCAAAATTATAAATAGAAGTACTTCAATATCAGGATTAAAAATTTAGTTTCCGAGGCACTGGAACAATTAAACAGATTGCCTTAGCTTGGGCTTGGCTACTATTATTTTTGTCTGTTAAATTTCTCTTTCCGAAACTCATTCCCGCAGTATTATGGTAAGCTAATTATCTATTAGTCCTACTTATTCACATTAATCTACCCCCTTCTGATCAAAACCATGCAAACATCCGTATTTTTGTTTCTAATTATAACAGTCACACTTCACTCAGACACCCGCCGTGAGGTGATCTTGTGTGAACAATTCTCAACTGAATAAGTTTTAGCAAGTTTTTTAAGTTTAAATTGGACTTTAAACCGCCTTGATGAAAAAAACTTAGAGTGATAGTTATCCAGAATAAACAGGAATTCGAGTAGGTCCCATTAGACAGATTAACGAGAGATCCTGAAGGATCTTGGCGCCCACCATTGTCCGATAATTGTAAGCTAATGACAAGAGGATCTTTTTGTCCATTGTTACTAAGAACAAAAGATTGATTTGTAATTTTGTTTACAGAATTTCGAATCTGAGCGAAAAAGATCGAAAAAGGGACACTGAAAAACACCAAGATATAATCTAAGTTTCAGGAGTTTCAAGATTTCTAGAAACTGTACTTATGTCGGTTGTTATTATAAAAGAGAAATGAGCAAAGTTAATCTGAAAGTGAATGTACATGTACGGAGGATCCTTCGTCTTCGTTTTGTAGTATTTATTTTATTTTATTTTTTTTGCACGTGTCATCATTGGGTACTGGAAGCGAAGACAAATCTCTTTGAAACTTTGGCATGAGCTATGAAACATACTTAAGATTTTATAATTAGGAACGAATGCTAATTTTGTTCTGTTTACCGGGCTAGTTTGAGATATCTCTTTTAAGATACCATGGTCGAAAATAGTAGGATGGTACAATACTTAATATTTAAGGGATCCGGTCCGCGCAGTAATGTTGAAACTTCGAAAGTGCCTGAATCCTGATTATCTCCCTTGGATCGAAACATGCAGTAGCCTACAGTTGTCGAGTTGTGACGTTGTATCACAAGAGTGACGTCCCTTCATGTAGCCGACCCGCCGGCAGACGAAAGGGTGGGGCAGTTCACTTGCAACTGCATGGACTAAAGAAAACTGATTTAAAATTTGAAGAAATACATTTTAATTCCGAATTATTTGAACTCCTTGATATGGAAGGTGAAGGTGTGGATATTCTCTATAGTCAATATATAGAATATGCCCCACCATTTGATCAGCCGACTCTTGTGATGCAACGTCACAAATCGGGAATACCGTATTAATTTGAAGCGTAACTCGGATTTTCGAATCGGACTAAAAAAGGTATCTTGCACAACTAGGCCCCATGTGGGACCTGTGTACTAAATTTCAGAAAGATCCGTGAAATATTTCCTGAGAATTCACGATAACAATGTTTCAAGGGGAAATTCAAGATGGCCACCTGGCGGCCATATTGGATTTTCGAGTCGGACCAAAAAAAGGTATTTGCACAACTAGACCCCAAGGGGAACCTATGTACCAAATTTGCGAAAGATCCCAGCAGTACTTCCTGAGAAATCACGATAACAAAGTTGCATGGGAAAATCCAACATTGCCGCCTGGTGGCCATATTGGATTTTCGAATCGGACCAGAAAAGGTATCTTGCACAACTAAACGACAAGGGGAACCTGTGTACCAAATTTGACAAAGATCCACGCAGTACTTCCTGAGAAATGACGATAAAGTTTCATGGGCGAAATCCAAGATGGCTGCCTGGTGGCCATATTGGTTTTTCGAATCGGACCAGAAAAGGTATCTTGCACAACTAGACCCCAAGGGGAACCTGTGTATCAAATTTGAGAAAGATCCATGCAGTACTTCCTGAGAAATGACGATCAAGTTTCATGGGGAAATCGAAGATGGCTGCCTGGTGGCCATATTGGCTTCTCGAATCGGACGAGAAAAGATATCTTGCAAAACCAGACCCCAAGGGGAACCTATGTACCAAATTCGAGAAAGATCCATGCAGTAGTTCTTGAGAAATCGCGATAACAAGGCTTCAAGGGGAAATCCAAGATGGCTGCCTGGTGGCCATATTGGATTTTCGAATCGGGCCAGAAAAAGTATCTTGCACAACTAGACCCCAAGGGGAACCTGTGTACCAAATTTGAGACAGACCCATGCAGTAGTTCCTGAGAAATCGTGATAAGGTTTCATGGGAAAATCCAAGATGGCTGCCTGGTGGCCATATCGGATTTTAGAATCGGAACAGAAAGGTATCTTGCAAAACTAGACACCAAGGGGGACCTGTGTACCAAATTTGAGAAAGATCCATGAAGTAGTTCCTGAGAAATCGTGATAACAAGGTTTCATGGTGAAATCCAAGATGGCTGCCTGGTGGCCATATCGGATTTTAGAATCGGACCAGAAAAGGTATCTTGCACAACTAGACCCCAAGGGGAACCTGTGTACCAAATTTGAGAAAGATCCATGCAGTAGTTCCTGAGAAATCGCGATAACAAAGTTTCATGGGGAAGTCCAAGATGGCTGGCTGGTGGCCATATTGGATTTTCGAATCGGACCAGAAAAGGTATCTTGCACAACCAGACCCTAAGGGGAACCTGTGTACCAAATTTGAGAAAGATCCACGCAGTACTTCCTGAGAAATGATGATAATGTTTCATGGGGAAATCCAAGATGGCTGGCTGGTGCCAATATTGGCTTTTCCAATCGGACGAGAAAAGATATCTTGCAAAACCAAACCCCAAGGGGAACCAGTGTACCAAATTCGAGAAAGATCCATGTAGTATTCTTGAGAAATCGCGATAACAAGGTTTCAAATGGAAATCCAAGATGGCTGCCTGGTGGCCATATTGGATTTTCGAATCGGACCAGAAAAGGTATCCTGCACAACTAGACCCCAAGGGAAATCTGTGTACCAAATTTGAGAAAGGTCCGTGCAGGAGTTCCTGAGAAATCATGATAACGAGGTTTCATGGGGAAATCCAAGATGGCTGCCTGGTGGCCATATCGGATTTTGGAATCGGACCAGAAAAGGAATCTTGCAAAACTAGACACCAAGGGGCACCTGTGTACCAAATTTGAGAAAGATCCATGCAGTAGTTCCTGAGAAATCATGATAACAAGGTTTCATGGGGAAATCCAAGATGGCTGCCTGGTGGCCATATCGGATTTTGGAATCGAACCAGAAAAGGAATCTTGCAAAACTAGACACCAAGGGGCACCTGTGTACCAAATTTGAGAAAGATCCATGCAGTAGTTCCTGAGAAATCGCGATAACAAGGTTTCATGGGGAAATCCAAGATGGCTGCCTGGTGGCCATATTGGACTTTCGAATCGGACCAGAAAAGGTATCTTGCACAACTAGGCCCCAAGGGGAACCGGTATACCAAATTTGAGAAAGATCCATGCAGTAGTTCCTGAGAAATCGCGATAACAAGGTTTCATGGGGAAATCCAAGATGGCTGCCTGGTGGCCTTATCGGATTTCCGAATCGGACCAAAAAGGTATACTGCACAACTAGACCCCAAGGGGAACCTGTGTACCAAATTTGAGAAAGATCCATGCAGTAGTTCCTGAGAAATCGCGATAACAAGGTTTCATGGGGAAATCCAAGATGGCTGCCTGGTGGCCATATTGGATTTTCGAATCGGACCAGAAAAGGGATCCTGCACAACTAGACCCCAAGGGGAACCTGTGTACTAAATTTGAGAAAGATCCATGCAGTAGTTCCTGAGAAATCGCGATAACAAGGTTTCATGGGGAAATCCAAGATGGCTGCCTGGTGGCCATATTGGATTTTCGAATCCGACCAGAAAAGGTATCTTGAACAACCAGATCCCAAGGGGAACCAGTGTACCAAATTTGAGAAAGATCCACGCAGTACTTCCGGAGAAATGATGATAATGTTTCATGGGGAAATCCAAGATGGCTGCCTGGTGGCCATATTGGCTTCTCGAATCGGACGAGAAAAGATATCTTGCAAAACCAGACCCCAAGGGGAACCTATGTACCAAATTCGAGAAAGATCCATGTAGTAGTTCTTGAGAAATCGCGATAACAAGGCTTCAAGGGGAAATCCAAGATGGCTGCCTGGTGGCTGCCTGGATTTTCGAATCGGACCAGAAAAAGTATCTTGCACAACTAGACCCCAAGGGGAACCTGTGTACCAAATTTGAGAAAGACCCATGCAGTAGTTCCTGAGAAATCGTGATAAGGTTTCATGGGAAAATCCAAGATGGCTGCCTGGTGGCCATATCGGATTTTGGAATCGGAACAGAAAAGGTATCTTGCAAAACTAGACACCAAGGGGGACCTGTGTACCAAATTTGAGAAATATCCATGAAGTAGTTCCTGAGAAATGGTGATAACAAGGTTTCATGGGGAAATCCAAGATGGCTGCCTGGTGGCCATATCGGATTTTAGAATCGGACCAGAAAAGGTATCTTGTACAACTAGACCCCAAGGGGAACCTGTGTACCAAATTTGAGAAAGATCCATGCAGTAGTTCCTGAGAAATCGCGATAACAAAGTTTCATGGGGAAGTCCAAGATGGCTGCCTGGTGGCCATATTGGATTTTCGAATCGGACCAGAAAAGGTATCTTGCACAACCAGACCCCAAGGGGAACCTGTGTACCAAATTTGAGAAAGATCCACGCAGTACTTCCTGAGAAATGATGATAATGTTTCATGGGGAAATCCAAGATGGCTGCCTGGTGGCAATATTGGCTTTTCGAATCGGACGAGAAAAGATATCTTGCAAAACCAAACCCCAAGGGGAACCAGTGTACCAAATTCGAGAAAGATCCATGTTGTATTCTTGAGAAATCGCGATAACAAGGTTTCAATTGGAAATCCAAGATGGCTGCCTGGTGGCCATATTGGATTTTCGAATCGGACCAGAAAAGGTATCCTGCACAACTAGACCCCAAGGGGAACCTGTGTACCAAATTTGAGAAAGGTCCGTGCAGGCGTTCCTGAGAAATCATGATAACGAGGTTTCATGGGGAAATCCAAGATGGCTGCCTGGTGGCCATATCGGATTTTGGAATCGGACCAGAAAATGTCTCATGCACAACTAGACCCCAAGGGGAAGCAGTGTACCAAATTTGAGAAAGATCCATGCAGTAGTTCCTGAGAAATCATGATAACAAGGTTTCATGGGGAAATCCAAGATGGCTGCCTGGTGGCCATATCGGATTTTGGAATCGAACCAGAAAAGGAATCCTGCAAAACTAGACACCAAGGGGGACCTATGTACCAAATTTGAGAAAGATCCATGCAGTAGTTCCTGAGAAATCGCGATAACAAGGTTTCATGGGGAAATCCAGGATGGCTGCCTGGTGGCCATATCGGATTTTAGAATCGGACCAGAAAAGGTATCTTGCACAACTAGACCCCAAGGGGAACCTGTGTACCAAATTTGAGAAAGATCCATGCAGTAGTTCCTGAGAAATCGCGATAACAAAGTTTCATGGGGAAGTCCAAGATGGCTGCCTGGTGGCCATATTGGATTTTCGAATCGGACCAGAAAAGGTATCTTGCACAACCAGACCCCAAGGGGAACCTGTGTACCAAATTTGAGAAAGATCCACGCAGTACTTCCTGAGAAATGATGATAATGTTTCATGGGGAAATCCAAGATGGCTGCCTGGTGGCAATATTGGCTTTTCGAATCGGACGAGAAAAGATATCTTGCAAAACCAAACCCCAAGGGGAACCAGTGTACCAAATTCGACAAAGATCCATGTAGTATTCTTGAGAAATCGCGATAACAAGGTTTCAAATGGAAATCCAAGATGGCTGCCTGGTGGCCATATTGGATTTTCGAATCGGACCAGAAAAGGTATCCTACACAACTAGACCCCAAGGGGAACCTGTGTACCAAATTTGAGAAAGGTCCGTGCAGGAGTTCCTGAGAAATCATGATAACGAGGTTTCATGGGGAAATCCAAGATGGCTGCCTGGTGGCCGTATCGGATTTTGGAATCGGACCAGAAAATGTATCATGCACAACTAGACCCCAAGGGGAAGCAGTGTACCAAATTTGAGAAAGATCCATGCAGTAGTTCCTGAGAAATCATGATAACAAGGTTTCATGGGGAAATCCAAGATGGCTGCCTGGTGGCCATATCGGATTTTGGAATCGGACCAGAAAAGGTATCTTGCAAAACTAGACACCAAGGGGGACCTGTGTACCAAATTTGAGAAAGATCCATGCAGTAGTTCCTGAGAAATCGCGATAACAAGGTTTCATGGGGAAATCCAAGATGGCTGCCTGGTGGCCATATTGGACTTTCGAATCGGACCAGAAAAGGTATCTTGCACAACTAGGCCCCAAGGGGAACCTGTATACCAAATTTGAGAAAGATCCATGCAGTAGTTCCTGAGAAATCGCGATAACAAGGTTTCATGGGGAAATCCAAGATGGCTGCCTGGTGGCCCGGATTTCCGAATCGGACCAAAAAAGGTATTCTGCACAACTAGACCCCAAGGGGAACCTGTGTACCAAATTTGAGAAAGATCCATGCAGTACTTCCTGAGAAATGACGATAACAATGTTTCATGGGGAAATCCGGTATCTGGCTGATCCGGAGAAATGATGATAATGTTTCATGGGCAAATCCAAGATGGCTGCCTGGTG
This sequence comes from Hanleya hanleyi, assembly GCA_036873755.1. Taxonomy (NCBI): domain Eukaryota; kingdom Metazoa; phylum Mollusca; class Polyplacophora; order Lepidopleurida; family Hanleyidae; genus Hanleya; species Hanleya hanleyi. The sequence goes on from JAVTVY010025988.1 coordinate 87,706, forward strand.
GCCATATTGGCTTCTCGAATCGGACGAGAAAAGATATCTTGCAAAACCAGACCCCAAGGGGAACCTATGTACCAAATTCGAGAAAGATCCATGTAGTATTTCTTGAGAAATCGCGATAACAAGGCTTGAAGGGGAAATCCAAGATGGCTGTCTGGTGGCCATATTGGATTTTCGAATCGGACCAGAAAATGTATCTTGCGCAACTAGACCCCAAGGGGAACCTGTGTACCAAATTTGAGAAAGACCCATGCAGTAGTTCCTGAGAAATCGTGATAAGGTTTCATGGGGAAATCCAAGATGGCTGCCTGGTGGCCATATTGGATTTTGGAATCGGACAGAAAAGGTATCTTGCAAAACTAGACACCAAGGGGGACCTGTGTACCAAATTTGAGAAAGATCCATGAAGTAGTTCCTGAGAAATCGTGATAACAAGGTTTCATGGGGAAATCCAAGATGGCTGCCTGGTGGCCATATCGGATTTTGGAATCGGACCAGAAAATGTATCATGCACAACTAGACCCCAAGGGGAAGCAGTGTACCAAATTTGAGAAAGATCCATGCAGTAGTTCCTGAGAAATCATGATAACAAGGTTTCATGGGGAAATCCAAGATGGCTGCCTGGTGGCCATATCGGATTTTGGAATCGAACCAGAAAAGGAATCTTGCAAAACTAGACACCAAGGGGGACCTGTGTACCAAATTTGAGAAAGATCCATGCAGTAGTTCCTGAGAAATCGCGATAACAAGGTTTCATGGGGAAATCCAAGATGGCTGCCTGGTGGCCATATTGGACTTTCGAATCGGACCAGGAAAGGTATCTTGCACAACTAGGCCCCAAGGGGAACCTGTATATCAAATTTGAGAAAGATCCATGCAGTAGTTCCTGAGAAATCGCGATAACAAGGTTTCATGGGGAAATCCAAGATGGCTGCCTGGTGGCCTTATCGGATTTCCGAATCGGACCAAAAAAGGTATCCTGCACAACTAGACCCCAAGGGGAACCTGTGTACCAAATTTGAGAAAGATCCATGCAGTAGTTCCTGAGAAATCGCGATAACAAGGTTTCATGGGGAAATCCAAGATGGCTGCCTGGTGGCCATATTGGATTTTCGAATCGGACCAGAAAAGGGATCTGGCACAACTAGACCTCAAGGGGAACCTGTGTACCAAATTTGAGAAAGATCCATGCAGTACTTCCTGAGAAATGACGATAACAATGTTTCATGGGGAAATCCAAGATGGCTGCCTGGTGGCCAAATTGGATTTTCGAATCCGTCCAGAAAAGGTATCTTGAACAACCAGATCCCAAGGGGAACCTGTGTACCAAATTTGAGAAAGATCCACGGAGTACTTCCGGAGAAATGATGATAATGTTTCATGGGGAAATCCAAGATGGCTGCCTGGTGGCCATATTGGCTTCTCGAATCGGACTAGAAAAGATATCTTGCAAAACCAGACCCCAAGGGGAACATATGTACCAAATTCGAGAAAGATCCATGTAGTAGTTCTTGAGAAATCGCGATAACAAGGCTTCAAGGGGAAATCCAAGATGGCTGCCTGGTGGCCATATTGGATTTTCGAATCGGACCAGAAAAAGTATCTTGCACAACTAGACCCCAAGGGGAACCTGTGTACCAAATTTGAGAAAGACCCATGCAGTAGTTCCTGAGAAATCGTGATAAGGTTTCATGCGAAAATCCAAGATGACTGCCTGGTGGCCATATCGGATTTTGGAATCGGAGCAGAAAAGGTATCTTGCAAAACTAGACACCAAGGGGGACCTGTGTACCAAATTTGAGAAAGATCCATGAAGTAGTTCCTGAGAAATCGTGATAACAAGGTTTCATGGGGAAATCCAAGATGGCTGCCTGGTGGCCATATTGGACTTTCGAATCGGACCAGAAAAGGTATCTTGCACAACTAGGCCCCAAGGGGAACCTGTATACCAAATTTGAGAAAGATCCATGTAGTAGTTCCTGAGAAATCGCGATAACAAGGTTTCATGGGGAAATCCAAGATGGCTGCCTGGTGGCCCGGATTTCCGAATCGGACCAAAAAAGGTATTCTGCACAACTAGACCCCAAGGGGAACCTGTGTACCAAATTTGAGAAAGATCCATGCAGTACTTCCTGAGAAATGACGATAACAATGTTTCATGGGGAAATCCGGTATCTGGCTGATCCGGAGAAATGATGATAATGTTTCATGGGCAAATCCAAGATGGCTGCCTGGTGGCCATATTGGCTTCTCGAATCGGACGAGAAAAGATATCTTGCAAAACCAGACCCCAAGGGGAACCTATGTACCAAATTCGAGAAAGATCCATGTAGTATTTCTTGAGAAATCGCGATAACAAGGCTTGAAGGGGAAATCCAAGATGGCTGTCTGGTGGCCATATTGGATTTTCGAATCGGACCAGAAAAAGTATCTTGCGCAACTAGACCCCAAGGGGAACCTGTGTACCAAATTTGAGAAAGACCCATGCAGTAGTTCCTGAGAAATCGTGATAAGGTTTCATGGGAAAATCCAAGATGGCTGCCTGGTGGCCATATCGGATTTTGGAATCGGAACAGAAAAGGTATCTTGCAAAACTAGACACCAAGGGGGACCTGTGTACCAAATTTGAGAAAGATCCATGAAGTAGTTCCTGAGAAATCGTGATAACAAGGTTTCATGGGGAAATCCAAGATGGCTGCCTGGTGGCCATATCGGATTTTGGAATCGGACCAGAAAATGTATCATGCACAACTAGACCCCAAGGGGAAGCAGTGTACCAAATTTGAGAAAGATCCATGCAGTAGTTCCTGAGAAATCATGATAACAAGGTTTCATGGGGAAATCCAAGATGGCTGCCTGGTGGCCATATCGGATTTTGGAATCGAACCAGAAAAGGAATCTTGCAAAACTAGACACCAAGGGGGACCTGTGTACCAAATTTGAGAAAGATCCATGCAGTAGTTCCTGAGAAATCGCGATAACAAGGTTTCATGGGGAAATCCAAGATGGCTGCCTGGTGGCCATATTGGACTTTCGAATCGGACCAGGAAAGGTATCTTGCACAACTAGGCCCCAAGGGGAACCTGTATATCAAATTTGAGAAAGATCCATGCAGTAGTTCCTGAGAAATCGCGATAACAAGGTTTCATGGGGAAATCCAAGATGGCTGCCTGGTGGCCTTATCGGATTTCCGAATCGGACCAAAAAAGGTATCCTGCACAACTAGACCCCAAGGGGAACCTGTGTACCAAATTTGAGAAAGATCCATGCAGTAGTTCCTGAGAAATCGCGATAACAAGGTTTCATGGGGAAATCCAAGATGGCTGCCTGGTGGCCATATTGGATTTTCGAATCGGACCAGAAAAGGGATCTGGCACAACTAGACCCCAAGGGGAACCTGTGTACCAAATTTGAGAAAGATCCATGCAGTACTTCCTGAGAAATGACGATAACAATGTTTCATGGGGAAATCCAAGATGGCTGCCTGGTGGCCAAATTGGATTTTCGAATCCGTCCAGAAAAGGTATCTTGAACAACCAGATCCCAAGGGGAACCTGTGTACCAAATTTGAGAAAGATCCACGGAGTACTTCCGGAGAAATGATGATAATGTTTCATGGGGAAATCCAAGATGGCTGCCTGGTGGCCATATTGGCTTCTCGAATCGGACTAGAAAAGATATCTTGCAAAACCAGACCCCAAGGGGAACATATGTACCAAATTCGAGAAAGATCCATGTAGTAGTTCTTGAGAAATCGCGATAACAAGGCTTCAAGGGGAAATCCAAGATGGCTGCCTGGTGGCCATATTGGATTTTCGAATCGGACCAGAAAAAGTATCTTGCACAACTAGACCCCAAGGGGAACCTGTGTACCAAATTAGAGAAAGACCCATGCAGTAGTTCCTGAGAAATCGTGATAAGGTTTCATGCGAAAATCCAAGATGACTGCCTGGTGGCCATATCGGATTTTGGAATCGGAGCAGAAAAGGTATCTTGCAAAACTAGACACCAAGGGGGACCTGTGTACCAAATTTGAGAAAGATCCATGAAGTAGTTCCTGAGAAATCGTGATAACAAGGTTTCATGGGGAAATCCAAGATGGCTGCCTGGTGGCCATATTGGACTTTCGAATCGGACCAGAAAAGGTATCTTGCACAACTAGGCCCCAAGGGGAACCTGTATACCAAATTTGAGAAAGATCCATGTAGTAGTTCCTGAGAAATCGCGATAACAAGGTTTCATGGGGAAATCCAAGATGGCTGCCTGGTGGCCCGGATTTCCGAATCGGACCAAAAAAGGTATTCTGCACAACTAGACCCCAAGGGGAACCTGTGTACCAAATTTGAGAAAGATCCATGCAGTACTTCCTGAGAAATGACGATAACAATGTTTCATGGGGAAATCCGGTATCTGGCTGATCCGGAGAAATGATGATAATGTTTCATGGGCAAATCCAAGATGGCTGCCTGGTGGCCATATTGGCTTCTCGAATCGGACGAGAAAAGATATCTTGCAAAACCAGACCCCAAGGGGAACCTATGTACCAAATTCGAGAAAGATCCATGTAGTATTTCTTGAGAAATCGCGATAACAAGGCTTGAAGGGGAAATCCAAGATGGCTGTCTGGTGGCCATATTGGATTTTCGAATCGGACCAGAAAAAGTATCTTGCGCAACTAGACCCCAAGGGGAACCTGTGTACCAAATTTGAGAAAGACCCATGCAGTAGTTCCTGAGAAATCGTGATAAGGTTTCATGGGAAAATCCAAGATGGCTGCCTGGTGGCCATATCGGATTTTGGAATCGGAACAGAAAAGGTATCTTGCAAAACTAGACACCAAGGGGGACCTGTGTACCAAATTTGAGAAAGATCCATGAAGTAGTTCCTGAGAAATCGTGATAACAAGGTTTCATGGGGAAATCCAAGATGGCTGCCTGGTGGCCATATCGGATTTTGGAATCGGACCAGAAAATGTATCATGCACAACTAGACCCCAAGGGGAAGCAGTGTACCAAATTTGAGAAAGATCCATGCAGTAGTTCCTGAGAAATCATGATAACAAGGTTTCATGGGGAAATCCAAGATGGCTGCCTGGTGGCCATATCGGATTTTGGAATCGAACCAGAAAAGGAATCTTGCAAAACTAGACACCAAGGGGGACCTGTGTACCAAATTTGAGAAAGATCCATGCAGTAGTTCCTGAGAAATCGCGATAACAAGGTTTCATGGGGAAATCCAAGATGGCTGCCTGGTGGCCATATTGGACTTTCGAATCGGACCAGAAAAGGTATCTTGCACAACTAGGCCCCAAGGGGAACCTGTATACCAAATTTGAGAAAGATCCATGCAGTAGTTCCTGAGAAATCGCGATAACAAGGTTTCATGGGGAAATCCAAGATGGCTGCCTGGTGGCCTTATCGGATTTCCGAATCGGACCAAAAAAGGTATCCTGCACAACTAGACCCCAAGGGGAACCTGTGTACCAAATTTGAGAAAGATCCATGCAGTAGTTCCTGAGAAATCGCGATAACAAGGTTTCATGGGGAAATCCAAGATGGCTGCCTGGTGGCCATATTGGATTTTCGAATCGGGCCAGAAAAGGGATCTGGCACAACTAGACCCCAAGGGGAACCTGTGTACCAAATTTGAGAAAGATCCATGCAGTACTTCCTGAGAAATGACGATAACAATGTTTCATGGGGAAATCCAAGATGGCTGCCTGGTGGCCAAATTGGATTTTCGAATCCGTCCAGAAAAGGTATCTTGAACAACCAGATCCCAAGGGGAACCTGTGTACCAAATTTGAGAAAGATCCACGGAGTACTTCCGGAGAAATGATGATAATGTTTCATGGGGAAATCCAAGATGGCTGCCTGGTGGCCATATTGGCTTCTCGAATCGGACTAGAAAAGATATCTTGCAAAACCAGACCCCAAGGGGAACATATGTACCAAATTCGAGAAAGATCCATGTAGTAGTTCTTGAGAAATCGCGATAACAAGGCTTCAAGGGGAAATCCAAGATGGCTGCCTGGTGGCCATATTGGATTTTCGAATCGGACCAGAAAAAGTATCTTGCACAACTAGACCCCAAGGGGAACCTGTGTACCAAATTAGAGAAAGACCCATGCAGTAGTTCCTGAGAAATCGTGATAAGGTTTCATGCGAAAATCCAAGATGACTGCCTGGTGGCCATATCGGATTTTGGAATCGGAGCAGAAAAGGTATCTTGCAAAACTAGACACCAAGGGGGACCTGTGTACCAAATTTGAGAAAGATCCATGAAGTAGTTCCTGAGAAATCGTGATAACAAGGTTTCATGGGGAAATCCAAGATGGCTGCCTGGTGGCCATATCGGATTTTAGAATCGGACCAGAAAAGGTATCTTGCACAACTAGACCCCAAGGTGAACCTGTGTACCAAATTTGAGAAAGATTCATGCAGTAGTTCCTGAGAAATCGCGAGAACAAAGTTTCATGGGGAAGTCCAAGATGGCTGCCAGGTGGCCATATTGGATTTTCGAATCGGACCAGAAAAGGTATCTTGCACAACCAGACACCAAGGGGAACCTGTGTATCAAATTTGAGAAAGATCCACGCAGTACTTCCTGAGAAATGATGATAATGTTTCATGGGGAAATCCAAGATGGCTGCCTGGTGGCAATATTGGCTTTTCGAATCGGACGAGAAAAGATATCTTGCAAAACCAAACCCCAAGGGGAACCAGTGTACCAAATTCGAGAAAGATCCATGTAGTATTCTTGAGAAATCGCGATAACAAGGTTTCAAATGGAAATCCAAGATGGCTGCCTGGTGGCCATATTGGATTTTTGAATCGGACCAGAAAAGGTATTCTGCACAACTAGACCCCAAGGGGAACCTGTGTACCAAATTTGAGAAAGGTCCGTGCAGGAGTTCCCGAGAAATCATGATAACCAGGTTTCATGGGGAAATCCAAGATGGCTGCCTGGTGGCCATATCGGATTTTGGAATCGGACCAAAAAAGGTATCTTGCAAAACTAGACACCAAGGGGGACCTGTGTACCAAATTTGAGAAAGATCCATGCAGTAGTTCCTGAGAAATCGCGATAACAAGGTTTCATGGGGAAATCCAAGATGGCTGCCTGGTGGCCATATTGGACTTTCGAATCGGACCAGAAAAGGTATCTTGCACAACTAGGCCCCAAGGGGAACCTGTATACCAAATTTGAGAAAGATCCATGCAGTAGTTCCTGAGAAATCGCGATAACAAGGTTTCATGGGGAAATCCAAGATGGCTGCCTGGTGGCCTTATCGGATTTCCGAATCGGACCAAAAAGGTATCCTGCACAACTAGACCCCAAGGGGAACCTGTGTACCAAATTTGAGAAAGATCCATGCAGTAGTTCCTGAGAAATCGCGATAACAAGGTTTCATGGGGAAATCCAAGATGGCTGTCTGGTGGCCATATTGGATTTTCGAATCGGGCCAGAAAAGGGATCTGGCACAACTAGACCCCAAGGGGAACCTGTGTACCAAATTTGAGAAAGATCCATGCAGTACTTCCTGAGAAATGACGATAACAAGTTTCATGGGGAAATCCAAGATGGCTGCCTGGTGGCCATATTGGATTTTCGAATCCGACCAGAAAAGGTATCTTGAACAACCAGATCCCAAGGGGAACCTGTGTACCAAATTTGAGAAAGATCCACGCAGCACTTCCGGAGAAATGATGATAATGTTTCATGGGGAAATCCAAGATGGCTGCCTGGTGGCAATATTGGCTTTTCGAATCGGACGAGAAAAGATATCTTGCAAAACCAAACCCGAAGGGGAACCTGTGTACCAAATTCGAGAAAGATCCATGTAGTATTCTTGAGAAATCGCGATAACAAGGTTTCAAATGGAAATCCAAGATGGCTGCCTGGTGGCCGTATTGGATTGTCGAATCGGACCAGAAAAGGTATCTTGCACAACTAGACCCCAAGGGGAACCTGTGTACCAAATTTGAGAAAAGTCCATGGAGTAGTTCCTGAGAAATCGTGATAACAAGGTTTCATGGGGAAATCCAAGATGGCTGCCTGGTGGCCATATCGGATTTTGCAATCGGACCAGAAAAGGTATCATGCACAACTAGACCCCAAGGGGAACCAGTCTACCAAATTTGAGAAAGATCCATGCAGTAGTTCCTGAGAAATCATGATAACAAGGTTTCATGGGGAAATCCAAGATGGCTGCCTGGTGGCCATATCGGATTTTGGAATCGGACCAGAAAAGGTATCTTGCAAAACTAGACACCAAGGGGGACCTGTATACCAAATTTGAGATAGATCCATGCAGTAGTTCCTGAGAAATCGCGATAACAAGGTTTCATGGGGAAATCCAAGATGGCTGCCTGGTGGCCATATTGGATTTTCGAATCGGACCAGAAAAGGGATCTTGCGATAACAAGGTTTCATGGGGAAATCCAAGATGGCTGCCTGGTGGCCATATCGGATTTTCAAATCGGACCAAAAAAGGTATCCTGCACAACTAGACCCCAAGGGGAACCTGTGTACCAAATTTGAGAAAGATCCATGCAGTACTTCCTGAGAAATGACGATAACAAAGTTTCATGTGGAAATCTAAGATGGCAGCCTGGTGGCCATATTGGATTTTCGAATCGGACCATCTTAGCTTTCTAAGGGCATTTCACGTTTCACTTAACACTACCCTTAGATTTTCGCTGTGATTCGGCATGTATTTCACACGGTGCCATCTATCTAATCCAGTTCGAAAGTTGTTCCCAAAGCATGAGGTCAAATGTCGGCCCCATTTAAACGAGCCAATGAAATTATCTGTATTCAAATATTTCTCACACATGCAAACATGTCAGTTTCACGAGGCGCAAGACTGGGGCAGTCTACGCGAGACCAAAACGAAGTTGTGCAAATTAGCTCTAGTGGAGCATGCTTCTTTGTTTATCTTAAGAAACAAACGGCCTAACATATTTGAAAACAAAATAAAATCGGCGGCAGACCACAGGAAAATGATATGCTTTCTATTTTGTGATGGGGGCACTTCGAGGCCCACCATGGGATCATTTCAATCAATCGCTTTCTGGAGGTGTGTCTTCGTTGCATGAATGTGATTGCACCGATGTCGGATGTAACGGGGCCAGTCGGATGTGACCATTTGGGAAACGCCCTATTACACTCAGATAGCACCCGTTACCGCATGGCTACGAGCAGAAGTTTCTACGTATGATCGTGCCATGCGTTCGGATGATGGAATCGGACCAGAAGAGGTATCTTGCACAACTAGACCCCAAGGGGAACCTGTGTACCAAATTTGAGAAAGATCCATGCAGTAGTTCCTGAGAAATCGCGATAACAAAGTTTCATGGGGAAGTCCAAGATGGCTGCCTGGTGGCCATATTGGATTTTCGAATCGGACCAGAAAAGGTATCTTGCACAACCAGACCCCAAGGGGAACCTGTATACCAAATTTGAGAAAGATCCACGCAGTACTTCCTGAGAAATGATGATAATGTTTCATGGGGAAATCCAAGATGGCTGCCTGGTGGCAATATTGGCTTTTCGAATCGGACGAGAAAAGATATCTTGCAAAACCAAACCCCAAGGGGAACCAGTGTACCAAATTCGAGGAAGATCCATGTAGTATTCTTGAGAAATCGCGATAACAAGGTTTCAAATGGAAATCCAAGATGGCTGCCTGGTGGCCATATTGGATTTTCGAATCGGACCAGAAAAGGTATCCTGCACAACTAGACCCCAAGGGGAACCTGTGTACCAAATTTGAGAAAGGTCCGTGCAGGAGTTAACCAGGTTTCATTGGGAAGTCCAAGATGGCTGCCTGGTGGCCATATCGGATTTTGGAATCGGACCAGAAAATGTATCATGCACAACTAGACCTCAAGGGGAACCAGTGTACCAAATTTGAGAAAGATCCACGCAGTACTTCCTGAGAAATGATGATAATGTTTCATGGGGAAATCCAAGATGGCTGCCTGGTGGCAATATTGGCTTTTCGAATCGGACGAGAAAATATATCTTGCAAAACCAAACCCGAAGGGGAACCTGTGTACCAAATTCGAGAAAGATCCATGTAGTATTCTTGAGAAATCGCGATAACAAGGTTTCAAATGGAAATCCAAGATGGCTGCCTGGTGGCCATATTGGATTTTCGAATCGGACCAGAAAAGGTATCTTGTACAACTAGACCCCAAGGGGAACCCGTGTACCAAATTTGAGAAAGGTCCATGCAGTAGTTCCTGAGAAATCGTGATAACAAGGTTTCATGGGGAAATCCAAGATGGCTGCCTGGTGGCCATATCGGATTTTGGAATCGGACCAAAAAAGGTATCATGCACAACTAGACCCCAAGGGGAACCAGTGTATCAAATTTGAGAAAGATCCATGCAGTAGTTCCTGAGAAATCATGATAACAAGGTTTCATGGGGAAATCCAAGATGGCTGCCTGGTGGCCATATCGGATTTTGGAATCGGACCAGAAAAGGTATCTTGCAAAACTAGACACCAAGGGGGACCTGTATACCAAATTTGAGGAAGATCCATGCAGTAGTTCCTGAGAAATCGCGATAGCAAGGTTTCATGGGAAAATCCAAGATGGCTGCCAGCTGGCCATATTCGACTTTCGAATTGAACCAGAAAAGGTATCTTGCACAACTAGGCCCCAAGGGGAACCTGTGTACCAAATTTGAGAAAGATCCATGCAGTAGTTCCTGAGAAATCGCGATAACAAGGTTTCATGGGGAAATCCAAGATGGCTGCCTGGTGGCCATATTGGATTTTCGAATCGGTCCAGAAAAGGGATCTTGCGATAACAAGGTTTCATGGGGAAATCCAAGATGGCTGCCTGGTGGCCATATCGGATTTTCGAATCGGACCAAAAAAGGTATTCTGCACATCTAGACCCCAAGGGGAACCTGTGTACCAAATTTGAGAAAGATCCATGCAGTAGTTCCTGAGAAATAGCGATAACAAGGTTTCATGGGTAAATCCAAGATGGCTGCCTGGTGGCCATATTGGATTTTCGAATCCGACCAGAAAAGGGTTCTTGCACAACTAGACCCCAAGGGGAACGTGTGTACCAAATTTGAGAAAGATCCATGCAGTTCTTCCTGAGCAATGACGATAACAAATTTTCATGTGGAAATCTAAGATGGCTGCCTGGTGGCCATATTGGATTTTCGAATCCGACCAGAAAAGGTATCTTGCACAACCAGACCCCAAGGGGAACCTGTGTACCAAATTTGAGAAAGATCCACGCAGTACTTCCTGAGAAATGACGATAACAATGTTTCATGGGGAAATCCAAGATGGCTGCCTGGTGGCCATATTGGATTTTGAATCGGACCAAAAAGGTATCTTGCACAACTAGACCCCAAGGGGAACCTGTGTACCAAATTCGAGAAAGATCCATGAAGTAGGCTTGAGAAATCGCGATAACAAGGTTTCATGGGAAATCCAAGATGGCTGCCTGGTGGCCATATTGGATTTTCGAATCGGACCAGAAAAGTATCTTGCACAACTAGACCCGAAGGGAACCTGTGTACCAAATTTGAGAAAGATCCATGCAGTAGTTCCTGAGAACTATAACAAGGTTTCATGGGGAAATCCAAGATGGCTGCCTGGTGGCCATATCGGGGAATTGCGTCCAAATTTGAGAAAGGTCCTTGCGATAACAAGGTTTCATGGGGAAATCCAAGATGGCTGCCTGGTGGCCATATTGACTTTCGAATCTAGACCCCAAGGGGAACCTGTGTACCAAATTTGAGAAAGATCCATGCAGTAGTTCCTGAGAAATCGCGATAACAAGGTTTCATGGGGAAATCCAAGATGGCTGCCTGGTGGCCATATTGGATTTTCGAATCGGACCAGAAAAGAGATCTTGCGATAACAAGGTTTCATGGGGAAATCCAAGATGGCTGCCTGGTGGCCATATCGGATTTTCAAATCGGACCAAAAAAGGTATCCTGCACAACTAGACCCCAAGGGGAACCTGTGTACCAAATTTGAGAAAGATCCATGCAGTACTTCCTGAGAAATGACGATAACAAAGTTTCATGTGGAAATCTAAGATGGCTGCCTGGTGGCCATATTGGATTTTCGAATCCGACCAGAAAAGGTATCTTGCAGAACCAGACCCCAAGGGGAACCTGTGTACCAAATTTGAGAAAGATCCACGCAGTACTTCCCGAGAAATGATGATAATGTTTCATGGGGAAATCCAAGATGGCTGCCTGGTGGCAATATTGGCTTTTCGAATCGGACGAGAAAAGATATTTTGCAAAACCAAACCCGAAGGGGAACCTGTGTACCAAATTCGAGAAAGATCCATGTAGTATTCTTGAGAAATTGCGATAACAAGGTTTCAAATGGAAATGCAAGAAGGCTGCCTGGTGGCCATATTGGATTTTCGAATCGGACCAGAAAAGGTATCTTGCACAACTAGGCCCCAAGGGGAACCCGTGTACCAAATTTGAGAAAGATCCATGCAGTAGTTCCTGAGAAATCGTGATAACAAGGTTTCATGGGGAAATCCAAGATGGCTGCCTGGTGGCCATATCGGATTTTGGAATCGGACCAGAAAAGGTATCTTGCAAAACTAGACACCAAGGGGAATCTGTATACCAAATTTGAGAAAGATCCATGTAGTAGTTCTTGAGAAATCGCGATAACAAGGTTTCATGGGGAAATCCAAGATGGCTGCCTGGTGGCCATATCGGATTTTAGAATCGGACCATCTTAGCTTTCTAAGGGCATTTCACGTTTCACTTAACACTACCCTTAGATTTTCGCTGTGATTCGGCATGTATTTCACACGGCGCCATCTATCTAATCCAGTTCGAAAGTTGTTCCCAAAGCATGAGGTCAAATGTCGGCCCCATTTAAACGAGCCAATGAAATTATCTGTATTCAAATATTTCTCACACATGCAAACATGTCAGTTTCACGAGGCGCAAGACTGGGGGAGTCTACGCGAGACCAAAACGAAGTTGTGCAAATTAGCTATTTTATTTCTCACTCTAGTGGAGCATGCTTCTTTGTTTATCTTAAGAAACAAACGGCCTAACATATTTGAAAACAAAATAAAATCAGCGGCAGACCACAGGAAAATGATATGCTTTTTATTTTGTGATGGGGGCACTTCGAGGCCCACCATGGGATCATTTCAATCGATCGCTTTCTGGAGGTGTGTCTTCGTTGTATGAATGTGATTGCACCGATGTCGGATGTAACGGGGCCAGTCGGATGTGACCATTTGGGAAACGCCCTATTACACTCAGATAGCACCCGTTACCGCATGGCTACGAGCAGAAATTTCTACGTATGATCGTGCCATGCGTTCGGATGATGGAATCGGACCAGAAAAGGTATCTTGCACAACTAGACCCCAAGGGGAACCTGTGTACCAAATTTGAGAAAGATCCATGCAGTAGTTCCTGAGAAATCGCGATAACAAGTTTCATGGGGAAGTCCAAGATGGCTGCCTGGTGGCCATATTGGATTTTCGAATCGGACCAGAAAAGGTATCTTGCACAACTAGACCCCAAGGGGAACCTGTGCACCAAATTTGAGAAAGATCCATGCAGTAGTTCCTGAGAAATCGCGATAACAAGGTTTCATGGGGAAATCCAAGATGGCTGCCTGGTGGCCATATTGGATTTTCGAATCGGACCAGAAAGGTATCTTGCACAACTAGACCCCAAGGGGAACCTGTGTACCAAATTTGACAAAGATCCATGCAGTAGTTCCTGAGAAATCGCGATAACAAGGTTTCATGGGGAAATCCAAGATGGCTGCCTGGTGGCCATATTGGATTTTCGAATCGGACCAGAAAAGGGATCTTGCGATAACAAGGTTTCATGGGGAAATCCAAGATGGCTGCCTGGTGGCCATATCGGATTTTCAAATCGGACCAAAAAAGGTATCCTGCACAACTAGACCCCAAGGGGAACCTGTGTACCAAATTTGAGAAAGATCCATGCAGTACTTCCTGAGAATTGACGATAACAAAGTTTCATGTGGAAATCTAAGATGGCTGCCTGGTGGCCATATTGGATTTTCGAATCCGACCAGAAAAGGTATCTTGCAGAACCAGACCCCAAGGGGAACCTGTGTACCAAATTTGAGAAAGATCCACGCAGTACTTCCCGAGAAATGATGATAATGTTTCATGGGGAAATCCAAGATGGCTGCCTGGTGGCAATATTGGCTTTTCGAATCGGACGAGAAAAGATATTTTGCAAAACCAAACCCGAAGGGGAACCTGTGTACCAAATTCGAGAAAGATCCATGTAGTATTCTTGAGAAATTGCGATAACAAGGCTTCAAGGGGAAATCCAAGATGGCTGCCTGGTGGCCATATTGGATTTTCGAATCGGACCAGAAAAAGTATCTTGCACAACTAGACCCCAAGGGGAACCTGTGTACCAAATTTGAGAAAGACCCATGCAGTAGTTCCTGAGAAATCGTGATAAGGTTTTATGCGAAAATCCAAGATGACTGCCTGGTGGCCATATCGGATTTTGGAATCGGAGCAGAAAAGGTATCTTGCAAAACTAGACACCAAGGGGGACCTGTGTACCAAATTTGAGAAAGATCCATGAAGTAGTTCCTGAGAAATCGTGATAACAAGGTTTCATGGGGAAATCCAAGATGGCTGCCTGGTGGCCATATCGGATTTTAGAATCGGACCAGAAAAGGTATCTTGCACAACTAGACCCCAAGGTGAACCTGTGTACCAAATTTGAGAAAGATCCATGCAGTAGTTCCTGAGAAATCGCGAGAACAAAGTTTCATGGGGAAGTCCAAGATGGCTGCCAGGTGGCCATATTGGATTTTCGAATCGGACCAGAAAAGGTATCTTGCACAACCAGACCCCAAGGGGAACCTGTGTATCAAATTTGAGAAAGATCCACGCAGTACTTCCTGAGAAATGATGATAATGTTTCATGGGGAAATCCAAGATGGCTGCCTGGTGGCAATATTGGCTTTTCGAATCGGACGAGAAAAGATATCTTGCAAAACCAAACCCCAAGGGGAACCAGTGTACCAAATTCGAGAAAGATCCATGTAGTATTCTTGAGAAATCGCGATAACAAGGTTTCAAATGGAAATCCAAGATGGCTGCCTGGTGGCCATATTGGATTTTCGAATCGGACCAGAAAAGGTATTCTGCACAACTAGACCCCAAGGGGAACCTGTGTACCAAATTTGAGAAAGGTCCGTGCAGGAGTTCCCGAGAAATCATGATAACCAGGTTTCATGGGGAAATCCAAGATGGCTGCCTGGTGGCCATATCGGATTTTGGAATCGGACCAGAAAATGTATCGTGCACAACTAGACCCCAAGGGGAAGCAGTGTACCAAATTTGAGAAAGATCCATGCAGTAGTTCCTGAGAAATCATGATAACAAGGTTTCATGGGGAAATCCAAGATGGCTGCCTGGTGGCCATATCGGATTTTGGAATCGAGCCAGAAAAGGAATCTTGCAAAACTAGACACCAAGGGGGACCTGTGTACCAAATTTGAGAAAGATCCATGCAGTAGTTCCTGAGAAATCGCGATAACAAGGTTTCATGGGGAAATCCAAGATGGCTGCCTGGTGGCCATATTGGACTTTCGAATCGGACCAGAAAAGGTATCTTGCACAACTAGGCCCCAAGGGGAACCTGTATACCAAATTTGAGAAAGATCCATGCAGTAGTTCCTGAGAAATCGCGATAACAAGGTTTCATGGGCAAATCCAAGATGGCTGCCTGGTGGCCTTATCGGATTTCCGAATCGGACCAAAAAAGGTATCCTGCACAACTAGACCCCACGGGGAACCTGTGTACCAAATTTGAGAAAGATCCATGCAGTAGTTCCTGAGAAATCGCGATAACAAGGTTTCATGGGGAAATCCAAGATGGCTGTCTGGTGGCCATATTGGATTTTCGAATCGGGCCAGAAAAGGGATCTGGCACAACTAGACCCCAAGGGGAACCTGTGTACCAAATTTGAGAAAGATCCATGCAGTACTTCCTGAGAAATGACGATAACAATGTTTCATGGGGAAATCCAAGATGGCTGCCTGGTGGCCATATTGGATTTTCGAATCCGACCAGAAAAGGTATCTTGAACAACCAGATCCCAAGGGGAACCTGTGTACCAAATTTGAGAAAGATCCACGCAGCACTTCCGGAGAAATGATGATAATGTTTCATGGGGAAATCCAAGATGGCTGCCTGGTGGCAATATTGGCTTTTCGAATCGGACGAGAAAAGATATCTTGCAAAACCAAACCCGAAGGGGAACCTGTGTACCAAATTCGAGAAAGATCCATGTAGTATTCTTGAGAAATCGCGATAACAAGGTTTCAAATGGAAATCCAAGATGGCTGCCTGGTGGCCGTATTGGATTGTCAAATCGGACCAGAAAAGGTATCTTGCACAACTAGACCCCAAGGGGAACCTGTGTACCAAATTTGAGAAAAGTCCATGGAGTAGTTCCTGAGAAATCGTGATAACAAGGTTTCATGGGGAAATCCAAGATGGCTGCCTGGTGGCCATATCGGATTTTGCAATCGGACCAGAAAAGGTATCATGCACAACTAGACCCCAAGGGGAACCAGTCTACCAAATTTGAGAAAGATCCATGCAGTAGTTCCTGAGAAATCATGATAACAAGGTTTCATGGGGAAATCCAAGATGGCTGCCTGGTGGCCATATCGGATTTTGGAATCGGACCAGAAAAGGTATCTTGCAAAACTAGACACCAAGGGGGACCTGTATACCAAATTTGAGATAGATCCATGCAGTAGTTCCTGAGAAATCGCGATAACAAGGTTTCATGGGGAAATCCAAGATGGCTGCCTGGTGGCCATATTGGATTTTCGAATCGGACCAGAAAAGGGATCTTGCGATAACAAGGTTTCATGGGGAAATCCAAGATGGCTGCCTGGTGGCCATATCGGATTTTCAAATCGGACCAAAAAAGGTATCCTGCACAACTAGACCCCAAGGGGAACCTGTGTACCAAATTTGAGAAAGATCCATGCAGTACTTCCTGAGAAATGACGATAACAAAGTTTCATGTGGAAATCTAAGATGGCAGCCTGGTGGCCATATTGGATTTTCGAATCGGACCATCTTAGCTTTCTAAGGGCATTTCACGTTTCACTTAACACTACCCTTAGATTTTCGCTGTGATTCGGCATGTATTTCACACGGTGCCATCTATCTAATCCAGTTCGAAAGTTGTTCCCAAAGCATGAGGTCAAATGTCGGCCCCATTTAAACGAGCCAATGAAATTATCTGTATTCAAATATTTCTCACACATGCAAACATGTCAGTTTCACGAGGCGCAAGACTGGGGGAGTCTACGCGAGACCAAAACGAAGTTGTGCAAATTAGCTCTAGTGGAGCATGCTTCTTTGTTTATCTTAAGAAACAAACGGCCTAACATATTTGAAAACAAAATAAAATCGGCGGCAGACCACAGGAAAATGATATGCTTTCTATTTTGTGATGGGGGCACTTCGAGGCCCACCATGGGATCATTTCAATCAATCGCTTTCTGGAGGTGTGTCTTCGTTGCATGAATGTGATTGCACCGATGTCGGATGTAACGGGGCCAGTCGGATGTGACCATTTGGGAAACGCCCTATTACACTCAGATAGCACCCGTTACCGCATGGCTACGAGCAGAAGTTTCTACGTATGATCGTGCCATGCGTTCGGATGATGGAATCGGACCAGAAGAGGTATCTTGCACAACTAGACCCCAAGGGGAACCTGTGTACCAAATTTGAGAAAGATCCATGCAGTAGTTCCTGAGAAATCGCGATAACAAAGTTTCATGGGGAAGTCCAAGATGGCTGCCTGGTGGCCATATTGGATTTTCGAATCGGACCAGAAAAGGTATCTTGCACAACCAGACCCCAAGGGGAACCTGTATACCAAATTTGAGAAAGATCCACGCAGTACTTCCTGAGAAATGATGATAATGTTTCATGGGGAAATCCAAGATGGCTGCCTGGTGGCAATATTGGCTTTTCGAATCGGACGAGAAAAGATATCTTGCAAAACCAAACCCCAAGGGGAACCAGTGTACCAAATTCGAGGAAGATCCATGTAGTATTCTTGAGAAATCGCGATAACAAGGTTTCAAATGGAAATCCAAGATGGCTGCCTGGTGGCCATATTGGATTTTCGAATCGGACCAGAAAAGGTATCCTGCACAACTAGACCCCAAGGGGAACCTGTGTACCAAATTTGAGAAAGGTCCGTGCAGGAGTTAACCAGGTTTCATTGGGAAGTCCAAGATGGCTGCCTGGTGGCCATATCGGATTTTGGAATCGGACCAGAAAATGTATCATGCACAACTAGACCTCAAGGGGAACCAGTGTACCAAATTTGAGAAAGATCCACGCAGTACTTCCTGAGAAATGATGATAATGTTTCATGGGGAAATCCAAGATGGCTGCCTGGTGGCAATATTGGCTTTTCGAATCGGACGAGAAAATATATCTTGCAAAACCAAACCCGAAGGGGAACCTGTGTACCAAATTCGAGAAAGATCCATGT